>JABXWE010009439.1:0-37602 GCA_014611495.1 Limonius californicus | reverse complement strand
TATCTATGGAGTTTCTATGGACATGGAAATCCAACTTTCGGCCCATCTCTTTTGTGGTCTGCCTTGATTCCTCTTTCCTTGTGGTTTCCGGTCTCTTACTATTACTTCTACTCTGCTCACGTGATCATTCCATTCTTTTTTCCGTTTCCTTACAAATCAGGCTATATCAGTGATGTTACATTGGTCCCTTATGTTACTGCTTTTGATTCTGTTTTGTCTTGTTTTCCATGTAATTGCTCTTAATGTGTTCATCTCCGTGGTGCGTAACAGCTGTTTCGTCTAAGTAGTGTCAGCTCGGGTTTCTGCTCCATATGTCTTAATTGGTCTAACCATGGTTTTATAAATTTTTACCTTGCTTTCGATGTTTAAACATTTATTCTTTCAGACTACGTCTCTTAAATATCCTGAGACTCTTGCGCCTTTCATGGTTTGTCGCTTTACTTCATTATGTGTGTTGCGGATGCTATATACCTCTACTCCCAGGTATTGGAAATTCATGATTTGTTCTATCATTTTTGTTTCTATTTCAAGTTTGCACCGATTCGGTTCTTTGGATATTACTACCGATTTGGTTTTGTCTGTAGAGACTTCCATATTGTACTTTTTCGCCGTTGTTTCGAACTTGTGTAGAAGGCGCTGCAGTTCATCCTCGGATTCTACGATCAAAATAGCGTTATCCGCGTAGCACACTATTGTACCTAATGTTGTTTTGCCCCATTTTGTATCCAGATAGCTTCCTTACTTCATGGATTATTTTATCCATGGCAAGATTAAACAGGACAGGACGCTTTCTGTTAGTTGATTATCCACTTGAATTCTAATTAGAGTGTTTTCGTTTAGTTTTTTTATAACGTTTATAAGCATTGAAGGAACATTATATTCTTTTAAAATTAATAAGACAGCTTGTAGTTTAACGCGATCGAATGCTTTTCGTAGATCAACAAAGTACATAAACGCAGGTACATAAAAATTCGATCGCCTTTTCCACTACTTGACGAATTATAAATATAGCGTCGGTGGTGGACCGGTTATTGCGGAAAGGTCATACTCCACTGAAATTGCGCCTTGTTGCGGGCGTGGTTTCGAATCCCCCTGGGGCGACCGCAAATTTAGTTAGTTAAGTTTAGGGTACATGTGGCATGAATGGTTAGTGTGGGTAGGGGACGCCCGCCCAGGCCTCCGTCTGAAGTAAGCGGGAGCGGTTCGGGGGGGGGGGGGCGGTAGTATGAATGAATGGAAAAAAAAAGGTACTTGAACTACCGTGATTATGTATTTCCAAAAATGTTGCTCTATATTTTAAAAAACGTACAGTTTATCCTATTTGTTGTCAAATCTAACTACCCCTAAAGTATTTCGGAGTACATTTTTACTCATTGAGTAATAATCCAGTCAAATTGTGTTTTTACCAGGAAAGTTGTGGGGTAGTTTTGATTTCTTCCATTTTAAATGTTTTTGGGGGTGCTGAATCCGAATCTGAGGTTTGCTAACAAAATTTCGTGACGCAACATTGAAGAAAATGCAAAAAACGGTAAAAATTTTCATTGTTTGGCGGTTTTCTGCTTATAACTCGGAAACTATCAACTTTTCGTAAATAACCTGTCTACTCAAAATAAAAGCACATAAAATTTCCTACAAATTTCTCTATTTAGGTTTTTTTCTCCGACGGACGGTTTGGGCTCAAGCGCTAGTTTAAAGTAGGCGTATTTCGGCTGTCTCCGCAAAAACCCACTTTTTCCACTCCAAAATTTTAATTTATTATTAAAGGCTGTCAATTAGTGAATTCCTCCCAGTTCTCTGCACATACCTTATTTAGATCGTATATGTAAAGGTACAGGTAATTTTTTCAAAAATTACATAATGTTCAAGTTATTTAATGAAGTCCGAAATTGTACAAATTCAGTTACAAGAAAGTTGAAATTCCAATGAAAAATCTTGAAAAATTATTACATATTATTATATTATATTACAATACATATGATTATATATTACAAATTATATGAGCCGTTGTCGTTTAGAGGGTCCTGGCTGAGGTTCTTCGAAGGCGGCAAGTCCTAGCCCAGTTTCGGGTTGTTCTATCGTCAGCGTCGGGGCTTGCTCATCTGGAAAAAGAAAGAGCTGGTGAAAAAACAACAACTTGTGATCATGTCTTAAGGAGAGAAGAGTGATTACGAAATAGATTGTGAAATTAGACATACCTTTTGCATCGTGTAAGCGTCTTTCTTCAGTCTGTTCTTGGTCTCTTTCTTCGGTCTCTTCTTCGTCAATGTCAATGCTGTCTTCCGGGAGTTCGACGTTTTAACACAGCCCTTCGCACGATGTGCAGATCGGGGAGCAATTGAGGCCAGCCTTCCTGCATCCACAATTGCGTTGGCAGCCTTTTTTACATTTACAAGAAATGTGCCGGAGTATCGAGTCCGGTGCAGGGTTCAAAGTAGTTGGCACTGGTACGAGACCATTCCTTGTTTTTTTCCACCCCCACTCGTTCGGATCTCTTTGTTGCTCGTCGAATGTGGTTTGACCGGATAACCACTGCTGCGCCTGAAAGTAAACTCTCAGTGAATGCCTTCGGCGTCGTGTTCCAAACTTCTCTTCTCACAAAATAAAATATCACTTTTAACACTTATATCATAAACAACTATTATCCAACACACACGTATAAAAGCGATATAACTATGGTGATTTCGAACAAGTAATTTGGTTTATAACCCACTAGTTGATTATAATAAATTTACATTAGCAACAAACAAAAAAGCTTAGCAACCATTGCCTTCTCATAGGATTCCATTTCCAGCTTTAGCAGAAAGTGTCAAAATAATTTAATTAAGCTGTCAAATTTTCAAATCCTTATTTTGCGAATAGAATTTGTGTGTTGAATAAAATACTATATTACACACGTGTCTTACTTGCATATAAGTCACTCAAGAAATTATTCCACTCGGCTATCGCCTCGTGGCCTAATATTTTCTTGCGTGGCTTATATGCCAAGTAAGACACTTGTATAATAAATAACTATTAAATATCTGTGTTTTATTATTGTAAGCTTAAATTATCGAAAAACGCTTTACATGCAATTTCAAGCTCGGAACAAATTCAAAAAATACCAAAATTAATAAAGCTTTCAATTAAAAATATATTAGTTAGAGTCACTTCCAGCTAAACCGCAAACGCAAGAAAATTATATTTATTGTTGAATTATTCCTTTCTGCGTGTGTAATAAAAACTTAAAGATGCATTTCTTATACCAATAAATAACTAAAAGACGGTGAACGAGGGATATAATGAAGACTGCGATGATGACGTTACCTACAAATTGTCAGTTGTAGCCTCGGTATTTCTTGGGCTAGTTCTTCTAAATAGTTTAAATATTCTGTTGTTCCTGTTTAGAATAATCATAGTGTACGGTTTTCTTTTTTAAGGTGTTTAAACATTCCCGATTTCATACAGAATATCTTGCACAAAGTTGTGAATTGAGAAGGTCGCGGCATATTGTCCGCCGCGTTAGTGTAATAGTAAAAAAATACAAAACTTATAATTCAGACGTGTATGTAGAGGGAAAGTATTTTAAGTATGGGAATGGCAATTTTGCCGTTTTTAACAAAAGCGACATTTAACGCAAAATAAAGTGTTAACCTTATTTAATAGCCTCACAATTTGCAGAAAAAAGAGTAGTGTTATACAATAGTTCGCGTTATACAGGGTCACTAAAATGTATGGAAACGGACAAATATCTTGGAAACGGTTTATCGGGCCGGCCTCGGTGGTCTAGTGGTTAGCGCATTTGCCTTTGAATCCGAGGGACGCGGGATCGAACCTGACCAAGGTCGGTGAGATTTTTCTAGCGGGGAAAAATCTGAAAATGCGCCTTCTGTCGGATAAGAAGTAAAGCCGTAGGTCCCGTGCCACTACGATGTGTGGCACGTTAAAAATCACTACTGGAGTTGGAATTACCCCAGTTAGGCAAAATTCTTAGTTAGGGTGTACAATGGACCAAATGTGGCCTAAGTGCATAGAGATGCATGGAAAACGGCCTCCTAGATCTCGCTCTTTCAAAACAAGCAAGCAAGCAACGGTTTATCGGAATTCTTTAAGATTTGGCACAAAACTATTAGCAGTTAAGTTCTACTATCTGTAATTTTTACAACTTTATATTATCATTTGGTTTTGAGATCTAAGGCTAACTTTTTTTTTTTAGGTAGCATTAGGTTTCAATCTCACCATTTTTGAAACCACCATTTTTTTCTGAATTCAGTAGGTAATGTAGTACAGCGTATTTTATCTTTTAAATAAACTTCAAAAAAAACGTTGCTTATTTTATTAAAAAAATTAAATCTGGGTTTTTGAAAATACAATAAAACAAACTTACAATTTTAGATAAAACGGAAAAAAATTACAACAGGTGTTCAAAGTGCTCTCCGTTCACTTCTTGGCAATAATGAACGAACACGTTGAACGAATTTTTGCAACGAATCAATCAATGTATTTGGTGAAATGCTGGCAATTTCGTTCCTTAGTCGTTCATGCAACTCTTCCAAATGCATTGGTCTGTTAACATAAACCCGATTTGTGACATAACCCCACAAAAAAAGTCGAGCGGAGTAAAATCTGGTGACATGGCTGCCCATTCGATTGTTCTTCTCCGTCCTATCCATCTTCCAGGAAATGTCTCATTTAAATACTGCCGTACTTGAAGTCCAAAATTGGGTGGTGCTCCGTCTTGATGGAACCATATGGTGTCAGCTGGCCGATTCGGATTTTCGTAGTTCGGGAATATTTGTCTTAGTCGGGGTAGAACTTGTTGTTGCAAATGTTGAAAATATCGCTAAGAAGTTAAATTTCCATTAAGGGAAAAGGGACCTACAACATTCCGACCAATGATGCCACACCAAACATTAATTTTTTGTAGGCACTGGGTATGAAGCTCCTCCATCCAATGCGGATTACTGTCTGACCAAAATCTACCGTTATGGCGGTTAACATGCCCATTTAAACAAAAAGTAGTTTCATCAGAAAATAGCACGTTGTTAATGAAGTTGCCGTCCTGTGTTATCCTGTGCATCATTATTTCACTAAATTCAATCCTGCGGCCAAAATCATATTCGCTCAATTCTTGCAGCAAATGAATTTTGTAGGGATGGTACTTTTCCCGTTTCAATATTTTTTGAATTGTCCTCTAGTCATATTACGGTTCAATGCCAACTGTTGAACAGAAGTTTTTGGATTTTCTATAACGTCTAACATAACATTCAAAGAGTTGTCGTCATTTGTAGCATTGTTTAACCGTCCAGATTTTGGTCGATTATTAACACCCCCAGTTTCATTAAACCTCTGCAATGTCTTTGAAACCGTTGATTTGGAGATCGGCCCTCGCTCAGAATGAATTTCATTGAAAAGAGCTACTACTTTAGCGCAGCTTCTTTTCCTGTCACCATATCCAATCATCATTAAAATTTGGATCTTCTCGTTTTCACTTAAATGGACCATTTTAAACAATAATTATTACACAGAGACTACGAAAAGTTAATAATGACAGCCTACTGACAACATTATCAAAGGTAACTAAGACCTGGTTTTGTTGAGTGTATTACTTTTTTTGAAGTTTATTTATAAGATAAAATACGCATGTACTACATTATTGAATTCAGAAAAAAATGGTGGCTTCAAAAATGGTGAAATGACCCCTAGTGCTACCTAAAAAAATCAAGTTAGCCTTGGATCTCAAAAACAAATGATAATATAAAGTTGTAAAAATTACAGATAGTAGAACTTAACTGCTTATAGTCTTGTGCCAAATCTTAAATAATTCCGATAAACCGTTTCCAAGATACTTGACCGTTTCCATACATTTTAGCGACCCTGTATATACAAACAGATTTATCAATGTTACTAGAGAATGTGTAGATTCTCCATTCCCAGTTACACCGATCTTCATAGACGTAGCACAAGCCTTTGGCAAGGTGTGGCATCAAGGCCTCTTGTTCAAAATCAAAAGAACGCTACCTTCAAACTATTACGAAATTCTGAAATCTTAGCTAACCGACAGACACTTTCTCGTCAAATACGGAGATAGTCGAATAGGGGCGCTATATATTCCGTATATACGCGGGTGTGCCCCTGGGCATTGCGCTGGGACCGATATTGTACCTGCTTTTTACAGCTGATCTTCGCACCTCTAATACCACTATGGTAGCCACATATGCAGATGACACTGCAGTACTTTCTTCTCACTCTGTACCTCACATGGCAAGTCACCATCTCCAGCAAAATCTGCAAGAACTAGAACTCTGATTCAACAAATATATAACGTAAGTAAAATATAAAGGCTAACGGAGGAATGTCAGTGCAAGTGACCTTTACTCTAAGAAGAGGTACCTGCCTTCCAGTTCTGCTCAACAGTATACCAGTACCGCAAAACGGGCATGCAAAGTATTTGGGACTTCAATTAGACCGACGCCTGACCTGAAGGAGCCATTCCTTCATGAAAAGGAAGCAGCTGAGCCTTAAGGTTCAAAAAACGTACCGGCACTTAGGTCGCATATCTCAACTATCCATTGATAATAAAATTCTTCTCTATAACGCCATCATAAAGCCAATATGGACTTACGGCTTACAACTTTGGGGAACTGCAAGCAACTCCAACATTGACATCTTAAGGCGCTTTCAATCCAAAGTCCTACGATCAATGGTAAACGCTCCCTGGTATGCCCCAATTGAAGTAATTCAATGTGACTTGGACATCCCTTCAATCACGGACGAAATGCAAAAACATCCAAACGTACTAATCGAGCCCCTCCTAGAGGAAGACGACGTCCAGCCTAGACACAAAAACATAAGACCTTCTGACCTTCCTCAAGGCTATGTGTGACAGTGCGTAGTGGGCGTTATGTTCGTAAAACGTGTCGAGTAATCTTAACAATACAAAACTATTGAGTTTACTAAAAAGAATCTCACATTGGCTTGTTTCCTACATGTCTTTATTTCTACATGAACTGATAATATTGATCTAGTCTGCAGCCGTCTTTTAAGCAAACAATTTGGACTTTTGTTGTTTTAAAATTATATTGTAAAGCAAAACTTATGTATACTCTAGGAACTGATATTCCAGCAGCTTTTCATCAAAGTTTCAATTTAAGACATCTTCCAGTTCTGTATTTTTTCATTTGATTTTATGCGGCAGTTTGTACAGCAACGACATATTTACATCGGCTTTATTGTAATTTCGAAACATTTTTTGTAAAATTTTCGTAGTTATCAACTTTACTGGAAATGGGTGCATTAAAAGATAAATATTCATATACAATATCCCAAGTGTCAGGCATATTACTGAAAATTTTTCCGCGCTGTTGCTCAAGTGTTGGTTGCAACAAAAACTGCCCAAGCGCGTAGCGCCCAAGCGCGTAGCGCGCGGGCAGTTTTTAGGGGCAACAAACACGCGTGCGAGGCAGCAAGGAAAAATTTTAAGGATATATGCCTGAACGAGGGGTATTTGTTCAGAGAATTTCGCGAATAAAATAAATTTGACATCTGACATTTTTACTTATGTCATTGTCAACCAATTGAATGTCTTCTATTTCGAAATTTGAACCAATACGAGTTGATTATACCGGTAATTTCCCTAGGGGTATTACCAGTATAATACCAGCCTAATTGGTGGAAAAATTCAAAATAGAGACTTATTATTGGTTAATAGAAAATGAGGGAAATTATCATATACAATATCCCAAGTGTCAGGCATATTACTGAAAATTTTTCCGCGCTGTCGCACAAGTGTTTGTTGCAACAAAAACTGCCCAAGCGCGTAGCGCGCGGGCAGTTTTTAGGGGCAACAAACACGCGTGCAAGGCAGCAAGGAAAAATTTTAAGGATATATGCCTGAACGAGGGGTATTTGTTCAGAGAATTTCGCGAATAAAATAAATTTGACATCTGACATTTTTACTTATGTCATTGTCAACCAATTGAATGTCTTCTATTTCGAAATTTGAACCAATACGAGTTGATTATACCGATAATTTCCCTAGGGGTATTACCAGTATAATACCAGCCTAATTGGTGGATAAATTCAAAATAGAGACTTATTATTGGTTAATAGAAAATGAGGGAAATTCTCATATACAATTTGTGCCATCGGTGCGTGGACCGAAGATAGCTCCTCACTCAGGCAACATATTAAAGATTTTGTTTTTGCTGGACGATAGGTCCATCGCCTGTGCATATTTTAAAATTATTATTCTTTATACAAGGTATTCGCATGTAGAGTTTGCAAATGGAACATCTACTACATTATGACATTTCTGAAAAGCCATTTCAATGCTGATCAAGTTGATGTAGAAGTATAGCAGCCTATTTTCAACTGTTCTGCTGCTAATGGGTCAACCTAAGGACGTTTGTAGTGGCTAAACTGCTTGAAATAGTGTTATAGGTTTCCACGAAAAAAAAAGGGTTTTTGGTGCAGGTTCCACATTATGTGACAAAAATGCTGTTCGTTTTGTTATATACGGTATTACAGAATATATTCTATTTACTACTACATTAAAGATCAATACCACCCAAAAATATTTATTCGACACATTCATGCAAAGTACTAATAATTGACTGGGTGAAATGCATTGCTGCATGCACCGATGGCGCCAAGGATATGACAGGACATCGATCTGG
The DNA here is from genome assembly GCA_014611495.1 of Limonius californicus. Lineage (NCBI taxonomy): Eukaryota > Metazoa > Arthropoda > Insecta > Coleoptera > Elateridae > Limonius > Limonius californicus. Next base: position 28,948 of record JABXWE010009439.1, on the reverse strand, counting down.
TCTTATTGTCAGATTAAAAGAGATAATACCGAATGCTACAATGTTACACTGAATTTTACAAAGAGAAGAAATGTATTGTTTTTTGAAAAATGTTATTCGAAGCGGTAAATTTCATCAAGGGGAAAAAGCGTTGCACACTCTTATTCTTCGAAAAATTTGCGAAGACATGGGTTCATCATACGCAACTCTTCTTTATCACACCGAAGTAATATGATTTTCGAGGGGTCTTAAAGATATTTGTTTCATTCCATTGCGTTCAAGAACTCATGGAAGACTTAGTTAAGCATGATAATGTAATAAATTCTCAGCACGTTTTTGCAGGTATGCAGCTTAGTTTGCACAATTTAAAACAACAGATCATTGACTGGTTCCCCAAAGAAATTCAAAACAGTTATGACAATGGGTACTGAATCCGTTTTTAGACAATTCCGTTGACCAAGCTGAAATCTCGACAAATATGTACGAAAAACTTATTGAAATCAGTGATGGAATGTTGCAACTAGATTTCTCTTACCAGAGTCTAGATCAATTTTGGACTAAAAAATGCAGGAATACCCCGAGCTTGCGGAGGAAGCTATAAAGCGTTTAGTGAAATAAGAAAACTTATTGAAATAAGTGACGGATGTTGAAACTAAATTTCTCTTACCAGAGTCTAAATCAATTTTGGACTAAAAGAATGGAGGAATACCCCGAGCTTGCGGACAAAGTTATAAGTGTTTGGTGCCATTTGCTGCCTCATATTTGTATGAATTAAGTTACTCGTCTATGACTAGCATCAAAACAAAAGTAAGAAATTGCCTCGAACTTGACAATGATCTTATTGTGTGTGTATACAGAGTCCAGATTTGAAAAGTTTTTATGTTTACAGTTATTTATGTTTAGGTTCTTGCGTTTATTATAATTTTCATATTTTACGTTTGATGTATTTTTGTTTACTTTTGTGAAAAACCGAAATAAACGCCATGAAGAGTATTTTGTTTTATTTTGAAAATCCTCATGCGACCTCCCCTAACCCTATATCGCGATCTCCCAAGTTCGCGACCCACACTTTGGGAACTACTGGTCTAATGCATACTTTCAATCCCACAATCGTACACATTTCATATATCTGATGTTAAAACTACTCCCCCATGGCTATTACAACCCATAAAATTGACCTTTCGGTGGCTGAATAGTAAAAATATTAATATTGAAATTATGTACTAATAACCCTGCTAACCATATTATCCCTCAACAATAATTTTCTGATTTTAAACGCTCATAGCTTGTTACTATTGTCTCGGTAAATCATACAGTTTTCCTAAATTCGGATCATTTTGCTGTAACAAACCCCCCGATGTTCAAGTAAATCTTTCAATACTAATAAACCATCGTAAAATCGAACAAGGAGTTACACAACAATTTGGTTACTATTCTTAGCTTCATTAAGATGAACGATAATAAATTATTTCACGGTTTTGATTTTAAAGAAAGAACAATATCATTTTACAAGGGTATACGGTGTACCTTTTACTATGATTTATTTATTTAACCTTTAAAAGAGAATCGCAAAAAACAAATTGTAGAACGAATTCCAGTCATGCTTTTACACATCTCGTCTGATGCAGTGATTAATACGACAAACTGGTTCTGAATAATTATTTTAATTCATTGCTATCCCCATTATTTGAGTTGAATTAGATAACATACGAATGAAATATACGATTTCCCCAAACCTAACTGAAAATATTAACTACCTACTATAGTTTAGAATTTAGATAGACCCCTAATTAGCTACATCTTAAAAAAAATGTCAAATGTTGAGTTACGAACCTACTGTATGTAGTCGAATAATTACTATTACTTTATTATTAGTGTATTTCCTTAATTTTTGTCGTAGAAATACTTTCGTTACTGTTATCTGACAAGAAGCTAACCCTAAAGCTAGCTAAACGGTCAAAAAATACAAAAATTCAAAGTTAGACAACGATCCGCACTTGGATGGGTGACCGAAAAACTACGCCCACAGGCTGCTAACCTGGTACATCGGAGAATACCTAAATCCGTCGGTCACTCTAGGTTAGTGCGCCGCGGCAGCAACTACCTTAAATAGATTTTAACTGATAGCCAAATGTGGAACCGTGCCTACGGATATACATAAGCATTTCCAATACACACTTTAGCTTTAGCATATTTTTCTTTAATACATTTTGATTAAGTTGTGTTATCACCATCTCGTAACCTCCATCGTTTTCCTTCAATTTTATTTTCAACCGTAATACTTTTTTCTTGACAAATTGATTAAGCAACATAAAACGAAATACTACGTATGTAATTTATTTAAATAATTCTAACGTCGTTGTGTTACTAATTTAATGTTAATATTTTATTTGCAGGTAAGCGATATGACGATACGGAAGAATACTATTTTAAACATGTAAGTAATTTAGTAGTAGTAATTTCGGAAATTTAACCTCCCACGGTAAAACAATATTGGTTTCCAACGCAATTTCCAGATGAAAATAATTTCCTGATTTCCTACTAATTGCTTTTTGGTCGTTTATACATTTATTAATTCATATAAACTAACAAAATATGTGGGCTATGCTCCACGCTTTATTAGGTAGTTGCTTAACCCTAGGGAAGGCGCACGACCTTTTTGAACTTTTCAGAACGCATCGGTGTGAGAGACCGTTTTAAAAATATGATCTAAATCAGTATCAGTTCATGATTTTTCTATTATATGTTTGAATCATCCATTAGCACAGTGTAGAAATCTAATTTTATTAATCAATATACTTTATAGACAAAATTGGGCAAAATAGCATCATTTTTCGAACAAATAGTGAACATGTTCAAAATTAAATCAAATGTAACTATAACTGAATAAGAGATTAGATAGATTCTAAGAATCTAGAATCAATCACACACACTAATGTGTTGCGATGACTAAAGCACGGATATATAAGCACGATAAACTATTAAAATATGAGCATACAGGGTGACTTTAAGTCACGAGTAGTTGCAAATATTATAAGCAGTGATTGTTTACATCAAAAGAATACAATATATGCAAAATTGCCTTATACAAATGTATACGGTTACGTAGTTACAGCCTTCTGCATATAATTATGGTAATAGTTAAAGGAATGTTTTGAAATTTTATGTGCTTGTGTTACTCACCAAGGTTGCAGATTAGAGCCTAGTTTCGTTGTAATAAGTGTATCAAAGGCGTCTCAAGTGGGAGGATCAGGTGCTCTTTTCTACAATATACAATAACTTTTAAATTATACTGTTTTTCTTATTTTTGACACAACACTGTTACTTGCAATACAACAAGATTCAAAAAAGTACTGCTGATAAAAGTAAATAAACTCATCGGTTTTCCAGTTAATTCAATTTGTATAAAAAATCGAGTTGTGAAAATTTGGAGACTTCGTACTATGGGGATTCTATTGGCAGCATAGATTCAGGACAACAAGACTATAAGAAAAGCTCATATGAACATTTGTCCGCAAACGCTTAGTTCACAATGTACAACCCATTTAGCGTTAATAAATGAGATTAGTTTTAGATGAAACATCTATTATATACTCCAAGATGCCGAATTATGCAATATCTGCTAAATAAAATCAGTGTCATTTAATTGCATTTCATTACATACGGAAACATTATAATGACATATTAGTATTTTAGAATATGCATTGGCATAAAACCCATGCTTCAGCGATGACAGTCTTCGCGAATCTAGGACGAAAAACCCCCGCACAAAAAAGCCAGGACTTAAAACCCCCGGACAAAAAACCCCCGGACAAAAAACCCCCGGTCAAAAAATGTATTGGTATTTTTTATAGGCTACATAAAATTTTCACAGTTTCGGTGATCCATCCTAATCTTTTAACAGCAAATACAAATTCATTTCTTCAATTCTTAGAATGGTTTAGGGTTTTATGTCCGGGGTTTTTTGTCCGAGGGTTTTTCATCCGGTTCTCTGATACTATCACTATATCTTGTAAACACAGGAATTTTGAACATCAGATGGTCTACTGTTTTCTGGTTGTTGCCTAATATAAATTTCGAGGTACTCGTGTACATTTTGACCTCACTAAAACCGAATATTTTAACACTAACTGATTCTAATACATCATCACATTCTATTTTGTCGCTCGTTAGATCTTCTTCCGTTAGACATTGATGTCGAGTCTGCTCATAATGTAGCATGTCTTCTAAAAGCATGATATTAATATGTTAACAAATGCAAAACGATAAAAACACCCATAAAAACCAACATTTCTCTTATTTTGGAAAAGGATGTTATAAAAGAATCTGTAATTGTAAAGGGCACGTCGGCCTGTGGTACCTAAACATCGAGAAAAAAAATTGATATGTGCACTTACAATGACTCTCTCCTGCAAGCACGGACCACAAAATTAGCCAAATACCGAAGAATTGGGGCTGATACAACCGTAGGCAATTAAAATAATTGAAAATAGATATTCCATGGATCTGTACAATCGTGCACGCCTCCTGTTGTGTTAAAAAGGAAGTAGATGTCGCGATACATGATTCATAATTATGTTCTTAATGTCATAGATGGTTAGATTACGACTTGCGAAATGTGTTTCTCCTCAAAAAGTTCTATTATTTACTGCTTTGGACGATTAGTCTCAAATCTACATTTGTTACCGATACAACATATATGTAATCTCCTATTTTTCACTTTTGGTCGCAACGTTTACTTCTGTTGCAAGTTAATAATTTCATTTTATATATCACGACCTTAGTAAACTAAAGTACCTTTATAACGCTTTAACGGTTCTAGCAAAACTTTCTCTAAATGCCTTTCTGGAGCTACTACATATTGAGGAACATAAACATTACAAGCTCAAAATGTTAACAACTTATAGCCACCATTATTGTTACATCTACCGATGTTGTTATTCTGGCCATTTTGAGTTCATGCCCTAGTATAGGCTTCTCTCATACGTTTTCATCTTTTTCGATTCTACTTACATTTTTGCACCGTAAGTTTATTTGTATTTTTTGAATTTTAATTCAGAGGAAAATTCATATCGATTATATTCTTCAATTAGCCGTAGGCTACCCGCTCCATTCGCTTCTGCGATTAATTTCCAACTCCTGACATACTTTTTCAAAGTTATTTCCTTTTTCAAATATATAAACGTGTCTCGTTTTAACTAATGCCTCCTAAATTAAATTTTGTTAGTTTTGGTATTTTGATTTGTTTCATGTTTTGCTAAGAAAAGTTTATTCGGACACCTGTTTTCCGGCTACTATGTATAAATATTCCAGCATACTTATCAATTCTGTTCCCAAATACAACTATATTTTCTTCATCTTTAGGTAGGATACTTACCTGATTTATATTGGTTAATTATCCTGGTTCCTGTGACGAAGACGTCCAACATTTCTGTCAGTATTTTAGTAGCCTGACAAGCTTCTTCCGTATGGTGTTTGAGTAATACACACTTTAACTAATTACTACTACTTTTACATATTTCTTTTTTTCACTCCGTCGTATAAAGTTTTCCAAATATAGTTCTCACTAGTTTCATTTCATTGGTACGTCGCAGTTGTTTCGTTTCCCTCGGGTTTGCGAAGCATACGTTTGTTTCTCCATATTACATCTCGTATGCACCCAGAAACCGCATCTGCTTTGGTGAATTGACTTCTGCGTAAAGGTCGCCCTAATTTGAATTTCAAGGTTTATCTGTATGTTGAGTTTGCTTCTGTTTAAGTAAAACTTGTGTAGCATTCTCTGCAGATTATCCTGGTTTACGGCAATTATTACGGAATCGTCTGCATATCCCACATCATCTTGATTTCAGCTAATCCCATTAGTATTCATTGTCTACACTTACTACTTCTTCGATTATCTGATCCATGGTGAGGTTAGCAATCAGAGGGTCGAGACACTCTTCTTATCTTTACTTGTAGTTCCTGTTGCATCCCTGTGTAGCTTTTTAGCATAGTTATGATGTTCATGAGTATATCATATGCGTATTTTAACTTGTTTAACCTTTCCCTCAACCTTTACAACTTCTATTTATTTTTTCATTTTGAGCTTCTTAAACATCTCTACGAGGCCTACATTAAATAATGTGGGTGCGACGTCATTTAAATCTTTGAGTACTCTGTTTATATCAAACTTATTTGTGTATTTGCATGAACGTACTTGTAGGATCAACTTTTAGACAATATATTGTCATTTATACTAAACTTCGCACTAAATTGCATGTTTATTTCATTTCTCGTGTAATTCAACAACGAGCACAAGCGTACTCCCTCCAGATGAGACATAAGACGGTTAAGCTTAGATACTTCCAGATTTACCCATTTTGAGTAGATTGTATTGTGCTTATATCCAATTTGCAATAATCCATGCATACGCCATAGAGCTAATTTTCATATTATATACGAATATGCGCTTTATAAATCTTCTACTAGCGCGAGGTTTGTGGTAAAGAAAAAGCGGAGATAAGTAGATAGCATGCGGAACCAATATTTAAATATTTCTTCCTTAGTTGAACATTTCATGGCTACCCGTCTACCCCATATCGACTGTTTAATTATGACTCCTACCTTTTTCTGGATTTTAACCATTAAATCACGCTATCTTTATTAATTTCGAAATAATTCCAAACCGCGTTCTCGCTAGTTTACTTCGATACACAGCAACTGTATTTCGAATTTAAGCGATAGAATGGTGTTTCAAATTAAAAATTAAAAAATTAAATTTAAAAATTATTTGTGTAGGGGAGGGTCTTATTCGCGCCGAGATGGGCGGTGGGAATCTTTATAAACTAAATATAATAAATAACTAAACAATCACCAATAGGGCCCCGAAATCGGTTATGTATACCCCAAGGTTAAATTCTCGGGAGCTCGGAATTTGACATGTACGCGGTGCACTCATAAGGTAAACACACAAACAGTCGCAAACCTACTTTGGAACACAACAGCAAAGCATGGAACACACAGGTAATACTTTACTACATTAGCATTGCAATTTCTACATGTCTTATACAGGGGTCGCGTGTTCCCCCGTAGAATCCCTCGTAGCATCTAGTAGCTCACTTTTGGCACCATGACAGATCCGTCTCTAATAGTTCTCCTTCAGGGTGGGGTGACCTTGACAGGACCATCTTTTGTAGATGTCTGACCTACCTAACCTGTAGCGGGTATCGGGCAATGGGACTCCCACATGTTGTTTTGATCGCCAAACGACCTCCGCAAGTCGCCATACGGGTCTCACAAGGAAAACAGGAAGACAGGCACTGGCTGGTCAACCATGTCGAGGTCAATTCGAGTGAGCAAGCTCAAAACCCGACCCCCCAAGCATTAAACAGCTTTATACGGAACTCTACGCGGGTGCACAACCCCCAGGCTACCTTGGAGAGATCGCAAGCCCCCCAACTGGAATAGCACAGGTCTCAATATAAAAACACAGTAATTACAATTACTAACAGTACTACATCATCAAAAGCAAAAGCGTTATCTACAGATTCACTCAACAACTACTAATCTCGCTTAACTTCAGTACCTTACAGGTAGTCTCCCCCATCTTACAGGTAGCCAATACATACGTATACATTACTACAGGGAATTTATCAACTAAGCCACACACATATACTATTCATTCACTTATACCGACTATGCGAACTCATAACGCGTCTGAGAAGCCACCCCTTCGGCCACTTCGGACCCGCTACCCTCGTTTTCCTAAATCTTACCTAAACATACCGCTCTGCGGTGAGTCTCGAGTCTTGAAAAGCCGTAACCATAAACATAATTTATTAGACAATGGGACCGTTAACCAGAACTTTAAGAAAACAGCTTTATTGACAACTACATGTGTATACGATAAATGTAAAAGAATTATTCCAAAAATACTACTCCAACATTTGATACCGTTGTCCAATTCAATTTGAAATTATTTAGTGGCTTTATTCTTCGGCATTCATGTTCATCTATATAACCAATCTAAAAGTATGTATTCCATACATAGCAATCAATCATTGGACAAATTATGCTCGAGAATAGAATTTGAAATAATGTCTCTCCATAAATTAATTGGAATTCGTATGAAACCCGTTCTTCCATATTATAAAAAACGAATACAAATATCTTATTACTTTTCCTCTGGCATTTCTATCCGTCTTCGCTTCTACATACTACCAGTTATATCACTTAGGAGGATATTTATAGTCCATTTATACTTCGCGTGCACATAAACGTAAGTAGAATACAACTTAAAAATATAACACCATTTTTTTCGATTTGATGATAAATTCCATCGCAAGTGGAGACGCTCCATGCGGGCACTTAAAACGAATGATACGTGCAATTGATACAGAATGGCAAAATTGTAATAATTTTCGTTTGAGTCGAAATTATTACGCCATTCCAATAAAGCTGTTTACGCAATACCACAAAGTGCTCTTTGATCATTCAGCAATAAAGCAGGGAGCATGTCAGTGTGCTTCACGCACGGAGGATTTTCTGCTATAAACGTTCACATAGTATTTACAATCTACATGTTATACGTATAACATACGTAAAAGTATGTAAACCGATCTCCATTTAAAAAATGCAGATGCTTTCTAATTCTGTGTAAATGATGTATTTTAGTTCAGTTTTACGGGAGTACCTATTGTCACAAATTTTTTGGACATACCGTTGTTGTTCAGATTGAGTTCATAAACTATATTGATTCTGCAATATATAACAATAGATTTTTTTGGGTAAGTTTATTTACACATTTTTGTAGTATGTTTCTTTTTGGAAGTGTAAGTTTTTGTTTTTTATATGTTTTAAGTCTGAAGGTGGGTTACAGTTTCCTCGAAAAAGTTAAAATTGTCTAGTTCATTTATTAAGTTTTGTGGGAATTGACATTGATTTTTATTATATTTATTTAATAGATTTGTCATTAAGAAATTAAATTTTAGTTTTAAAATCCACGCCTAATTTCCAGAATCTTCGAATTAGTAAAGGCGTACCGATTTCCGTATCGAATACTTGTGTTGAGCGATATTCCATAAATCGGAAATGGGTTTTTGCTATAAAATAAAATATATTTAAATATAAACACTTTAATTACGGTATTTTTGCACATTTTTGTTGTTGTAGGTCGCTAATTATTTTTGTATGTCAAATTTCTAGGATTACGTCTAGGAACACTTTTTATAACCATAGCAATATTTTCTAACTACAAGAATTTCATAGAAAAAGTCCCGCTACTAGTTTGAATGTCCGAAATTTACTAATCTAAGGTGCTCTAATACAATTAATCAAATATTAGCGAAGATTGAGACATCCAACTCAGAAACATTTCACAGACTTGTCCCTAATTTGAATTACAACCTATAATATTATTAATGCAATGTGACAATTTTATCTTGCAATAAGTACGTAGGCTACACCTCTCACATGTGCATAGTTATCCTTTACATTAGAGTTTTTGGGCAGGCAAATGTCAACTGCTGTTTTGTCAAAACTTAAGAAACTTCTGTACAAAGTTGTTGATCTCTATAGATTGTGATAATGACAATCAGTTTCAATGTATTTTAATAACGCGAAAACTGCTATCATTTCAATTTTGGGATAAGGAAGAGGGGCACGGACTTAGCAGTACGACAATATGCACAAATATACCCGGATAGACCACTTCCATCACGTCATGCATATAAGCGATTGGAAAGAATTTAGCGGCGATATGGACAGTTTTCCAAACCAAAGGTGAGACAGCGACATGTCGCAACTGTAGAAGCAAACTTTAACCAAATTTCAATATTTAACACATTTTTCTAATACTCTTACGAATATCGACGAACTGAAAAATTCAATTTCGCAACAAATTGGACATATTCAACTAGATCTACTGGAAAACCTTGTTTATAATATAAAGGAAAGATTGTTGTTTGTTGAAGAGTGAAATTGAGGACATCTTCTTCTTTCTTAATGTTTTACATCCATTTTTAAATATACGCCTCTTGAAATTATCTCTATTGTTCTCTGTTATTTGCTGTTTCCATCCACGCAAGGTTAGCTGTTCGTTTTAGATCATCCACCCATCATATAGGTGGTCTTCCTCTTGGTCTTTTGAAAGTGTAGGGTCTCCATACTAATACGGCTTTACTCCATCGGTCTGAAACGCTTCTTGCCACATGTCCTGCATATCTACATTTTAACCTCGCAGCCTTCTCCGTTACATCAATCACTTTTGTTATCTGTCGTATCAATGTGTTAGTTCTTCTATGTTTTAATGTTATTCCCAACATTATTCGTTCCATGGCGTCTTGTGTAGTTCTTAAGTTGTTCATATTTCGTTGCGTCATGGTCCAGTTTCCAGCTCTGTAACACATCGCCAGTAATACGCACGTGTTAAATACTTTTTTCTTCAGGTCTATGGGGATATTTATATTTTTAAGTATGATGCTGAGCTTTCCGAAGGCTACCCATGATTGCATTATTCTTCTATTTATTTCTATTGTTTGATTGTCTCTTCCCAGCACTATCTTTTTTCCTACATTATATTCTTCTATTTTCTCGATGTCTTTATATTCTAGCTGAATACTATCCTCTCCTTCATTAAACGTTACGTTTGTCTTTTTCAGAATCAGTTTTAGTCAAACATATTCAACAATTAAGCTAATTTCAATAAACCCCATTGCTTTACAAATACAAGTATGGTTTTCGTTTGCTTATCCGTAAAATTTTCAAAAAGTTACGGCAATTTCAAAATACAATTTTTTTGTGGATAACCCTATACAAAGTTGTTGGTGTTTCTTCGGTAATATTAGAGATATAAGCAGAAGTCAGAGGAAAAATTTTCTTAGTTCTACTTAATCTATAACAGCAACAATAACAATTTTTCATGGCCTACTATGACATAGATGTAGTTGAACTAAGAAAGTTTTTCCTTTGATTTTTTCTTAAATCTCTAATATTACCGAAGATATAGACTGGATAATGAAAAACCAACCATCCCGTATATAAACCATACCTGATAGATTTTTCAGGAGCAGGTTTACTGTCGGATTGTTTATGCAATTCAATGATTAAAAGTGTGAATTTTATGAATGCCGGCTAAGGAGCGTGGATTTTAAACAGGTGATAAACTGAAAAATTCCTGTATTTTTAGAATAATTTTTTAAGTGCGGTTTGTCATATATTTGTGGAAAATTACCTCGGCGAGGTGACCACTCCGCACACATAACCCAAACCTTGATCTTACATTTTTTAGTACACGTGATGATATTGCTACAAGAATACCGTGTATCCCGTCTTTCATTTTTCGTTTCTACTTCGGGCAAGTTTGCGGACAGTATACGATAACCTTGTTCTTGAAGTATCCTCAGAAAAATAAATCGACTGCTGTAAGATATGGCAACTTTGCTGGATAAGAGATATCTCTAAACTTGGCTGTGATGTGGTTCGGATTCACTTCGCATACTGCATTGATAAACCCTCTGATAGTATAAAAAGTTCACTCAAGCCATGGGTCGGCGTTCACTTCAGGAAATCTCCTTAGCTGCTTAGTAAAAAAGTATTTGGTCCGACCACCTTTTCCTAGGCCGGCTCACGCTTCTCCTGCCTCAAGGTCTGTACTGGGACATTTGCTTCGGGATGTTCATTCTTTGCAAATGCTGTATCTATCCATGTATTTCTATATTGTTTTATTATATCGTTTAGATTGAAGATGTTTAGTTCATTGCCTATTTCGATGTTTCTTTTTCTATCTTCTCTTAGATACCTGGCGATTGCTCTCAGGAGATTCATTTCTGCACATTACATTCGCTTTTCATTTGCTTTGGTTATCGTCCATGCTTCGATACCATAGGTTATTGCTGGTATTGACACGGTCTTGTAGAATTTTATGGATGTGTTGTGGTTGACTTTATTCTTAAGGGTCCGTCTAATTGTTCAATTAATGTATTTGAACTTCTCTATTTTAGTTCAGACATTTCTGTCTTAGTTTAAGGCTATTAGATATGCGAGGAAATTAAAGGAGTTAACTTTTTCTATGGTTTGATTGTCCGGAATGATTTTAGATATGATTCGGTCGTGTCCTATAAAAGCCATCGCCTTTGTTTTATTTATCGATATATTCATGCTATATTCTTCCATTATTTAGCCCAGTTTAAATGCTGCGTATTCCTGGGAGTCGTCATTTGTTGCTAGTATTACTTCCTCTTCTGAACCTGGTTTGCTCTTCTGGTATAATAGCTTCTGTGGTGTATTTACATCTTTGATTGATTATTCTAGAGTATATCTTATAGGCTATATTTAATAAGCTGATGCCCCTGTAATATTCACAGAGTGCTCTGTTACCTGTTCTTAAATATAAATCACTGTAATCAATTTATTTGATATTTATATTGTACAAATTTTTAAATTAATTTTAATTAACCATGTAAAAAAATGTATTAAACTGTTATCTCCTGAGCCTACTTCGTTATAAGGGAATGTAATTTTCTTCTTATCACACTTATTAGCTACGTTATCTAGAAAACCGTGTTTTTAATAGTCAAGTTACTACTAAGCATTAATATTCTCTAAACTGTAACAAATTAGTTTTTATGTTATTAAATTCAATATTGTAAATATAAATATAAATATAGGGAGACCAAAAATATTGAAATACATGACGGCATCGTGCAAACTTTAATATTAACAAATATTGTTTAAACGACGATAGGAAAACAAAGGAAATTAATTGCCATTGATAAGAGGCACTGAACACATTAATTAATAAACAGTAATATGTTACGGAAAATTTCAGTTTGTTTGACAAAGTTTCAGTTAAATTTATACAATCCTATAAAGCATACAAATTTTAATTTACAGGGTAAATACCCCTGATAAATAAAATAATTATACTGCTCCAGTTGATTCACAAACATCCAAACACGTATGCAAAATTTTCAAATGAATGAGTTTAACCCAGTTTAAGGTTTTTTGTGAATATCAGGAAATGTAACACATTTTATATGCATCGCCGAATTTTTAAATATATTAAAATTCTTTGACTATTCAATACACGGCAACTCGTTTCAGACCTTTTCAAATCCATGCCTACAAAAATGAATTCACCATTTCAGGAAAAGCGTAAATTCCTATATTATTTGTCAACACCACAAGAAGGCAAACGTGAAAGATGAACCAAAATGCTTCCAACAAACCTTCTGCGAATATTTGGTCTTCAAGTAGGAAGCTTCAAAACATTTATTGAATAAAAAAACACAATTTGGGGAAGTACGTCGCAGATGTTCACAACAGCTAAAGACAAAGGCACATAAATGCCTCCCAAACGAGAAACAGCGCAAAGCTAGAATTTCAGTAGAACATCGAAATGATTGTACTTCAACCAGTGTAATTTCCAAGTTACGATACTGGCGTTAGCTTCTTAGGATTACGTGTAGATACTGCATCGGTTTAATAATAATTTGAATCCATATTGCTCATAAAATAAATTAATATTACCATTTTGAAGTTTTCGGTTCATTGTTAAATAAACATTTCAAGAAAGTGTTCTGGATATTAGGTTATTTACTTAATTAATTGATTACAGCAAAAGTTCCTTACATATGTATAATAATACTGTGAAGTTGTAGGTGTAACAGTGGAACATAATAGAATCTTATTTTCTTATTTTCATCATAGAATGAAAATGATGATAGCAATATTCATATCAAACCTGTTTCGCAACATTTCAACAGCGTTATCCGAATGAGGCTGCAAATTTCACTTATAATAATTTCTCTCAAACTGCCACGATTATTGTGGGTAATTTCAGAGAAAATGGAAGCGTTGAAATAAAGGGATTAAGAAGACCTGTGACAAGAACTGCAGAAGATATTGATAATGTTAGGCATATCATGGAAGCAACTCCTTTTAAGCCGATCAGAACACTAAGCCAAGAACGTGATTTGTCATACGGTACTTGTCAAATAATAAAAAAAAAGGTTTGAACATGTTTCCATACAAAATGCAAATGGTTCATTACATGTTATCGCGTGATTTTCAACCTAGAACAAATTATTATCACTGGTTCTTAAACAACATAAATAACATCGGATCTTACTTGGTTCAGCGATGAAACCTGATTTCACCTCAATGGATGTTCTAACAGCCAGAATATGAGGATAAGGAAAACAAACAATCCGCATATGTTAGAGGAAACTCCATTACATTCATAATAGGTCGGTTTATGGGTCGCAGTTTCATTATGACGAACAGTTTTTTGCTGCAAATATAACTACCGATTATTATCTTCAGAATATCTTAAACCACTTTTTCCAGGAACTTTATGATGCTGAAATTAGAAATGATTACTTCCAGCAGAACAATGCTACAGCACATACTGCTAATCCTGTCATACAATTTTTGCAGAAGTTTTGTGATGATCGGTTAATTAGTAGGCATTTAATTCCACCATAGTCACCCGATCTTACAGTTCCAGACTTTTCTCTATTTCCCTATCTAAAAATCATTATTTTTAGTAATAGACCACAGAATCTAGAAAATCTACAAAATACTATTTCACAAAAGTTAAATAAACTTACTCCTGATACTCTGGTGAACGTGTGAACATTTTAAGAGTGCATTTATGTTTCGAACAAATGGTCAACATTTTCAGCATCTTCTGTAAAATCCTTTATAATGTTTACATCTTTATAATTTGACTTGGGGCTTTTTTGCTTTCACGGGATATCGCGGGCGCCGGCCCAAACTCGACCGATAGCCAAGGGGTTAAAAACTAACATTGTATTATTTCGTGTTGTTGCAATGTTACCTAATATCATGAATACTTTTTTGAAATTTTTTATGTAACATTGCCGATACGCGTCGGAAAGTTCAAGATGCCATTTGTCAAAAATTAATTGACAAAATTGCACAAAACGTTCGGATTGTATAAGGAGCAGAAAAACCTTTAAAATGAACTATCACTCGGCATCATTTGTCATTTAAAATGTTCGGGTTAGTGGCGGTTTGGGCTAGGCAGATAACGGACGTTAGGTTGACCTATTGGTAACCTGTTTCGCCGATTTGTTTAGATTTTATCATTATCATCGTCATCACGGTGCAGGCCTTTATTAGGCCCCTTCCGCTTCATCTCCAGTGTTTCCGAAGTCCACCTATATCTCGTTTTCCTGTTGGTCTATATTGTACCACCAGTTTCGGTAGCCTTTCGCCATCCATACGATTTACATATTCCATCCATCTTGCTTTGTATTCATCAATTTATCCTGGATATTAAAGATTTCAGAAATTTCATTTCCGCTTATTGTAGTTTGGTTCGCTCTTTCGTTGTCACTGTTCAAGTTTCGCTGCTGTATAAGAGAGTGGGTACAGCTAACGTTTTGTAGAATTTTATTTGTGTTTGCTTTCTTGCTTTGCCTTTTAAGCTTCAATTAATTGTTCCACAGGCAGATTGAAATTTATTGATCTTCTGTATTATATCCCGATCATAATTATAGGAGATTTCGCAACCTAAGTATTTAAAATAACTCACTGGGTCTTTCCCATAATATGCCATAATCTCCGTTTTGCCTGTGCATATAAGGCAGTTATATTCTTGCGAGATTAAATGTAATTTATAGATTGCTCGCTGTAGTTCATTCTCCGACGTTGTAACATTTTCTTGGTCGTTAGCGAAAGGGATTATGTTAAGTACTTTTTCTGTTTCTTCTTAAGGGGATTGCTGTAATGTCTGGTTTTTCCATTCTTTGATTATGCTGGGTATATATAAATTAAATAATACAGGTGACCAGCGGCACCCTTGCCTTACTCCTCTGTTAATTTGAATGCAGTCATTACTGTCTTCGTCGTTATTTGTTATAATATTTATCCTAGTTTCATCGTACCTATAAACTTTTAATTGCTTTGATCTGGTGTATTGGGGCTTCTATTTTTTCCAAGAATTGCAATAATTTACTTTTTTTACCCTTTCGAAGGCTTTCGTATAATCAATAAAAGCAATATGCGTCTCTTTCTTTTCGATTATTAATTTTATCGTAAGTATACCATCAATACAAAAGCGACTTTTCGGAATCCACGTTGCTCCTCCGCAAGGATTGTCTCAGCTATAGTTTGAATCCGAACATTTAGAATGCTGGCATAATATTTTATATGCTGAAGTGAGTAGAGTGATGCACCGGTAATTGTTGCAGCCGCTTCTATCATCTTTTTTAGAGAGGGCTTTAACGTTAGCAATCCTCCATTCTTCTGGTATCCGGTACGTCTTTCAACAAATGGTGATTGAATTGAGTAGTCTAAATTTCAGTAAATTTCCGCCGTATTTTAAGAGTTCCGTATTGATTTCGTCAACCCCAGTTGCGTTCAAAAAAAAGCATACCAATCGAGAGTAGAGGGCGGAAGGCGAAGAAGAGGTAGGCCGAGGAAGAGATGGGGTGACGAAGACCTCAGAAAACTAAATGTCAGGAGATGGAGGACGAAGGCGCTAGAGAGAAGGGAGTGGAAAGTCGTGGTTGAGCAGGCCAAGGTCCTAAACGGACTGCAGAACCAAGGAGAAGAAATTGCGTTCCTACTTTTAGCTTCCTGGCGGGCTTTTTCTAGTTCTTAAATCGTAATGTCATCTACGCTATAGCTTCTGTGGTGGTCTGTATAATATTGTTTCCGTTTGTTTCTGTGTAGAATATTGAAAGTAGCAGTGTCTCTTTCTTACTTATTTAGGTGTTTTAACACTTTATAAGCATATTCTTGATGTCCGTATAAATCGTCTTCTATTTTATTAGTAGACCTGTCCCAGCTTTCTCTGTGTGCGTTTCGTAATGCAGTTTTTGCTAGTCGACTTTTTCTTTATATATTTCCTTATTAGCTTCACTGCTGTTTGCTAAGTGTCTGTTGTATGCTTCTTGTTGGTCTTTTATTTTTTGTGAAAGTTCTTCATTCCAAATTTTAAGGCTTTTCCTTTTATGGAAATTGTTTCTTACTCCTAGCGCTTCTTGAACACTTCTGTGGATAGCCAATTTGAGATTGGTCCATTCGTTTTCTACTTCTTGTTTTATTTCTACCATTTGTAGGTTAGCATTCAGTCTAGTTTGGTACAGGTGTTTAATATCTTCATTCTGCAATAAATCTACTTTATACGTGACCTATTGTTGATTATTGTTTGATTTTTTTAATATTACCCATGGGTAGGGTAAATTGACGAAGATTCTAGTAAGAAGTGATCGGATCCTATGTCGTATCCTTGGTATACATGCACGTCTGTTATTCACGAACTAATTTTTGGATTTGATATTATGTAGTCAATTTGTTAATGTCCTTTTTATCATTTACAAAGTTATTCAAAGTGGCTTATTTTATTTGGGACACCCGGTATGTAACTACAAGGAGTACCTTGCGAACCCAAATTTATTTCAAGAAATGTGCCACCACGTGTTATATTTAGAAAACCGTTTCCACTCGTATTAGCATGGTAACATAACTAAGCTTATTTGCTGAATCAATTGTATTTAACACATATGTTTGATTTATATTCCGTTGGCCTCTCCTGGACATGGTATGAGTGCAAAGTGGAGTTTTTGACATGGAACGGATAATTTCTTACACGAGGCACCATGTTGATTGATCGAATAATCATACAGTTTTACGATTAACCGTACGTTGAAAACAGTAAAGAAATCTTTAAATTATCTACGTATAATGTTAGCTTGTGCTATACCGATTATACATTTCCGTTGCAATATGCTAAAATCAAAACGCAGATATGGTAGTTTAACCGTTAAGTAGGAAGGTACGGGGACATTGCATCATAACCGAACTCTTCAGTATTATATTGCAACATAATATTTTTTCTGTTGAGGTATGTTTTCCTGGTTACCTGGTTACGTACAGTACTCACCTTTATGTAAAGCCCTTTTGACGAATCAGTTATAGTAGTCGCAATGCAAGAAGACCAGAGTAGTATTAAAATGAAAACCGCACGTGCCAAGTTACCGAGGGTATTTACACCGTAAAGTCAGCTTAGCTAGAAAAGGATACAGTGTCGCAACTTAGGGTTTTCATTTTAATCCTACTCTGGTCTTCTTACATTGCGACTACTATAACGTAAGTCACTAATCACATGATCAACGATTGCCGTTGCCGTTACTTGAATAGTAGATGTAACTACTAAATCCTGCAACCCGGCAAATTATTATTGTATTTTTGTAAAACTAAGCTACCAAATATAATCATCATATATAGAGATTTTGACAAATAATATAGAAATGTAGTTATATTGACTTACCTGTAAAGGTAGAAAGTATTCTAACTGTGTTATAACTACGCGAATATTCCATTTGTAAGTTTTGTTATGCCTAGCGAAGGAAAACAGGTTGGGGTATCCAATGGATAACAAATAAAATAATTGTGTGGCTTGTTTATTTATCAGTTATCATCACTTGCTGCTGTTGTTTCTAATAAATGCCTCTATAAAACATAAATACAAACTAATATAAGTGTTTCGACATTCTATACAACTAATTTCTCTATTTAATAACATTTTTAATGCATGATACTGAGGGCAAATTTAATGTTATTGCGGTATATCGAGCTCCACATTTCTTATTGAAATTTTAAAGTTTATTTCTCTAAATGTTTATTTATATACTTTGCTAATATACAGATATGTAGTATGCTGATCCTATTAATTCACTCAGTGGGTTAAATAATCTACTATTTTGTTCGACGAATTGATGCTATAACATTCTTTCTCAAAAATATATATTCTATTTAGTAAACGCAATTGTAATAATTTGAATACCAAATAATTCAGCGCTTAAACGGTTGCATCGGACAACTTTAACTATTATTTATCCAAATATTAACTAATTAGATTTTCGAATATTGCTTTTCTCATCTGGGTCTGCTGTGTAATAGTTCTTTGTTGCTTATCCTCCTCCATTGAATTTTTAACATCAAGTTTTGATTACATAAGTAATATTTTTTTGATAAAAAATGTTAGAATTATACCCACTAAATTATAATGTGATAAGATAATCAAAACAGAAATCATCAAATAAATTTCATTATTATATAGGAATACAGTAGGAACAGATCTCACTATGCGATCAGTATTTAGTATTTGCATCGTAAATACAATATTTATAATTACAATAAATAATTACTTTCAAATTGCCGTATCCCATTAAAACTCCGTCAGTTTGTCAGGCATCTCCATAAGTCCAATCCCCACTAGCTTATCCCGGCCAGCACATTTCGTACTATACAACGGATCTAACATGTCCCACCTTTGAAAAACTCCATGCTCCAACTACAACTAAGACACCCCAACCACCTTGGGAAACTGCAATGCTGTGGATTCGTACTGGAGCGACTTTGGTAGAATAACTCCAAAGTAAAGCGCCTCGGCTACTACTCTACCGCGATCACCTTGTAAAGTTTTGTGGTTTATTGTTTTACAGGTTTCTTAAATTTGTCATTCTTAACATTAATACAAAATTCTTCACAGATAGTAACAATAACAAAACCGACCTTGTGGTGGTAAATGTAAAACGCAAACATCTGGGTACAGAAAGCGGGCTAGTGCTTTTCAAGCAAATTCAAAATGGATAAACATACTATAAAACAAACAGAATAATGAATGGATATAGAACACAGAATTAGAAGGTACAAAAACATCCATTTCACAAAATGCTCCGGAACTACGTGATCACATTCCGAGATTAAAAGCGCAGAATTTTACAGGAAGGGTGCGGCTCTCATATTTAATATATGTAATCCTAAAGCGTTGGATAACTTACGACTAAAATGATTATTTCCTACAACCAAATCCTTGTTGCCTACACATTCGCAATCGTGTCACGATCGCGGAATTTGAATGTCAAAATTCTCCTGCATTTGCGGCATACCTTGGGGGTTTTCAAGCTCAGCTTCCTGTAATATCTGCGTTCCACAAAGAGCTGGCTGAAGCCGAGACGATCTTTTTCCACCAAGTACATATTTTTTATTAGGCCAAACTTTCTTCAAAGAACTACTGTTCACAATTACTTATATGCATATCCAATTCGA
Source organism: Limonius californicus (assembly GCA_014611495.1). NCBI lineage: Eukaryota > Metazoa > Arthropoda > Insecta > Coleoptera > Elateridae > Limonius > Limonius californicus. Next base: position 8,905 of record JABXWE010009439.1, on the reverse strand, counting down.
TTTTTTCTCTATTTGGGTTTCACAACATTTTATTGGCATAAGAAAGTGATTTCACGAAACTTAATAATGTATGTAGCTAGAACAGAATAACTCAGATTCACCACTTTATTGGTGTTCCTTACCGCATTGGTTTCATAAAAGCAGTCGTTTATAACTATAAGGTTTGTAGATATATAGAGCTGTAAAAACCAGCTAAAGTGGCATGAATCCAATTATGTGCCTATACATATATGTATACACGGATATGTGTATGTATCTAGTGTTAGTATATATTTATGTATTTATGTATGTATGTGATCGTCCACAACTCCGAAGTAGTTAATTCAATTTTGATTTAAAATATACAGGTTTATCAACATTCTATTTGGTTTTTGATCTTTCAGACAAAATTTTTTAAAGCTAATCTGAACTTTGGAAATTGTCATGTTATAAAAAGCATTAATACAAGTCGACTAGTTTTTGCTCAACTCTTAATTTTGTAAATTAAACACACTACGTCAATTTAAAAATTCGCTGCTTTAACACCTATTTACTCAAAAATCACTAATGTAACTTATACAGTTGAGATATACAGGATGTCCCATAACTCCCGATGATAGGTCTCTTAGCGCTGTGCATACTAAATGTAAATAAGTTAAAATATTTATTTTTCGCACGAAAAGAAGTGGAAACTAAGCTCTGTAATATGCATGTTGCTCTACGGAAAATATTTTTCAAGTTCCTATGGAAAACTATTAAAAACTATTTATTACATAATTATTATTATCTAGGACAGCACCAATCATCTACTAAAAAACTCATGTCCATACCACCATGAGGTAGACTTAACCGCGAATTCTTTTTGTATAATTTTCCCAATTGGTTTAATCCACAACTGATTGGTTGATACGATTTGTTCAATCGTTCACATTGTTCACTAGTGTGAGATATACCAAATTCTTCAGATAACTTCAGAGACAAAAATCTACGGGCGTTAGATCAGATGACGTTGGAGACCAAACTATAGCACCCCCACGACCAATACACCGATCTGGAAAATGATTTTGAAGCCAATCTCGAACCATGATTCCATAATGGGCTAAAGCACCATCTTGCTGATACCACCTACTTTGTCTAATTATCAGTGGAACATTTTCTAATAATATTTGAAAATCGTTATTTAGAAAATGTAGAAAATTTTTAGCATTAAGCATAAGAGAACAGAAGGATCAATTAATTAATTATTTACTGTACCTGCCCAAACATTGTTATTGATGATTTCGAACATGTATAGCATGAGGATTCTCATCTGCCCGCGCATAATTATTATGGATATTGTAAACCACAATTTGCGTAAACATAGGCTCATCTGTCCACAAACTATTGCCAATCCCATTCAAATTTTCCTGATGTTGATTTAACAGCTATATACAATACCTAACTTGCCCATTATAATCCTTTAGTAAGTGTTATACTCTCGTTTCCCTAAAAAGATGCAGGTCGTGTGATATTATGTGTACTGTCGACCTTAGTATGTCTGAAATCTGAGGTATACCACCTACTGTTCTCGTAGGCTCCCAATCAATTAAATCTATCATAAATGGACGATCACCACCACCTCTTTTTAAACCAACACTTTCTCTCTGTTGTAGTCGTTGGTGAATTCATAACTGTGTGGTTTGGATGTCCTCTATTGGGATAGCGTTTAGCATATAGCCTTGGCGCTATTACCACCAACCTTTCCAAAAATCCAAATCCTGTCAGTGTACTCGGAAAATGTGTATTCCATGAAAGCAAGTGCAACAAAATTTACAAGAAAGAAGAGAAAAATGTTTTTGACAACTGTAAAATTCGGGACAGCAGTGTCAAATGAAATAGAAATTACTATCAGCCTTGCTTATATTTGCCTTGGTGCCATATCGAAATCTCGTGCTTTGAACAAAATCTGCAGTTGGAACTTGTGCAGATGTCATCGTTATTGAACATCTTTAATGAATACGGAACTTTAAGAAGAAGAAGAAAGAACCACTTTCATCGACAATATGTATTAGTTTAGTTTTGTTGTTAAAGATACGCAGCATTCGAATTTCAAACTTTAAGAAACTCTTGTGAAAAAACCATTCTGAAAAAATAAATATTTTAGCTGTTTTGTGTTTAGTATGCACTGCTGAACAACGCTACGAGGCCTTCTATCTCAATTTATTGGTCAGTCTGTGTAATTTAATTATCAGAAATATAGTATGTATGTAGTGTGTGTAGTATAAATAAACTCAACACACGAGAATGTTAGATTCTATTGTAAGTTTATTGTTTTTGAAGATATAGGGAAATTGAAAATGCTTCTTTTTTGGCCAGTGATTAACGAGAAACTCAATACTTTTATAAAAACAAACAAGCGAGCATCGCATTACAGAAACATATAGAACACGCTGTATATTATCCTCTGATTCTCCAGCTTTTATCAATATAAACATGTAAGCCACAATCCTTTATTTTTACGAGATATTGATAATTAAATCATTCCAACTAATTATAGATAATACGGTCATTTACAATTAATATAAATACATTTTATAGGAATTGTTCATACTGCCTTCCTTGCTTTTTTACACATAACCTGTATCTTCTTGTCAGATTAATCGAACTATTCTCATTTCAGGATGTTGGTTATTGGTATCAACTGCTGTCTCAGTTCGATACTGAATGTCCAAAATAGTTGCAGGTTGATTCTTACAGAAAATATTCCTTAAATAATCTTACAATTATCCAAAAGTGTTAAGTCAGGACTAGTTTGTCGGTCACCGTGGGGTTCCATATTTTCCATCCATAGGTTTCGATGGTTTAAATATTCAAAAACTGCACTTGTAATATGTGATGGAGCCACATCTTACTGTGATATCAATCCTTCGTTGTTATTAAGTTAGACAAGAAGATCATTTATTTAGTTGTTTAACAATTTGGAATAGCGATGTCCGTATAAATTTTGATTAGAGGAATATAGGTCCAATTACTTGATTACGTTATATTCCACACCAAACATGTATGGATGTCCTCCCCTTTATTTGAATTTCGTTATCTCTTTCGGGTTTTGTAGTCCTCAGAACCTGTTGTTTTGTCTGTTAAGGTATCTAGCAGTTATGAAGCTAGCAGTGTCTGTCGATAATATGTTTTTACAAAAATCCAGATTATTATCTAGTCTTTTAACCAGCCCTAAACAATACTGTTTAACAACCGATGAAGAACTCAGCGACTGAGGAGCTCCAACGGAGCCGACCTCCTTAAGTTAATACAGTGCAGTTATAAGTTAACAGTTCCGTGCATAGCTATAAACGGCTGATCCGGACACAAACTATTAAAAAAAAAACAATACTGCAATCTAATATTATTGTTCTGCAGATGTTAAACACTTTTATATGTTTTTATCGAAGAAAACAGAAAAAACGAAAAATGAACAGATACACTAATATTAAACGTCAAGAAAATTCGACAATGTTACTCATAAACGTACCCTTTAATGAAATTACAAATGTAGATTTATATTTAGAATTTAAGGAAACAAGAGGCTTTTCAAATAATTCAAACTTGGAAACAGAATATACGCACGTTTTCTGGCAATATCTTTTATTGCAACACGTGCCCTCCTTCAATGTGAGTGTTTACAACATTTTCCAGCTTCGAAATTAACGTCCTCAAGACAATTCTAGGATTGTGACTGTAACACTTATTTATTGAATACTAGCTTCAAGTATCAATTTTGTGCTCACATAAGACCGTTTCACTTCCACTTCAACTATATTTGGGTATTGTATTGTTGCCTATGCAACTTTAAATATAACATCAATTTCAAGCACTCCATTGCTTTGTTATTTGGAACAGGAAGTATACTACTAATATTGTAAAAGTAAAATTTTCAAAACGTATTTATTTTATTGTTAGCCATATTAGGCTGTCCAACAAATACATTTCTACAATAATTCTTTAGCGCTATTTGAATTTTTATATTAAGGACAATACTTATCTTAAAGGTATTGATTATCTTCTATGAATAATTCCCGAATGTAAACATCGTCGCACTGCCTTCTAATTCCGTGTTTGTCTTGCTTCTAACTTAATAATTCTGTTTGTTCAAAATCATGGTGAACTTCCACTTTATGTACATTTCGGTAAGATTATCTATTATGTGGGTACTATTAAATTATATTACCACTTTATCTCAGTGACACGGCGTATTGAAATACCAATATTCCCTGTACCGCTGTTTGGAACGTCAGGATGGTAATATCGTTTGTAACAGTTTTGGCGACGCTTATAAAGGGTTGCCCACTGATAACGCAACAGGCGTGTTTTGTGACACCTAACCTTATTTATTTGAAAAACTCGCAAACTTGTCAAATTATTTTGTCAGGAGAACATGCCTATTTCCATTCACCTATCTTTATATTTCAAATGGGTGTATTAAAATGACGTATGATTTGAAAGGTTGATGAATTTGCTCTACAGTAGCATCTTTATTTTTGATTCCGAGCATTAGTTCTCGCAGAAATGCATTCTAACGTTTCAGGGTAGTAAATGTTCTGAAGCATTTATATAAGGCATTGGCTGACCATGGGACCAGCGTCATGCCATATTTCGTAGTTGTCCTGGTTTTCTTTGAACATTTAGAATGGTGCCTACATTCGATTTCAGAAAGAGTTCAAATAATTGCGCTTTCCTTCGGAAACAATGAATGTGCCGGTGACACCACTGAATTGTTCAACCAGCAACATGCAGTTAAGCATGTGAATTGAATGTCTTGGAGTTAATAAGAAAATTTCAGGAGAATGGATATGCCGCAAGTAACGATGAAAATCAGGTAAGAAATGACGTGGTAAAAGTCGCGATTGCGGACCGCATTGTTGTCAATCCTACGTTGAGCACAAGGCAAATGGCTACTGTATCAGGTATTAATCGAACCAGTATTCAACGAATTTTAAAATTACACAGCTTTTATCCCTACAAAATTCATTTGCTGAGAGAACTCAATGAAGACGGCTTTGATCAGCATTTGCAATTTTGTGAAACTATAAGTGAACGGGCGATAAATAATCCCAATTTTCTTTTTAAAATGTTTTTCTGACGAATCCACTTTTTTCGTAAATGGCACAACCAATCGCCATAATTGCCGCTATTGATCAAATTCTAATCTGACGATATTCCATGATATACTCGATACCCCGAAAAATTTAATATTTGGGCTGGCATTTTTGGTGAACATCTCGTTGGCCTTTTTTACTTACCTGGTATTTGACTGGATAGATGTGCTTGGAATTGTTACAAGCCAACATTGATTTAATGTTAACTGATATTACAGAGAATGATGATCAGTATCTCGAAGATCTTCTGATATTCCAACAGGATGGCGCTATTCCGCATTATGCACTGGTTGTTTAACAATATTTGGATCGAAGGATACCGGGTCAATGCATCGGAAGAAGAGGCGCTATTGAATAGTTCGCAAGGTCTCTAATTTATCTCCTAAGTTGAATGGAAACAGGCATACAGCCTGATTATTTCACAGAACCACGTAATGTTTCTACCTCCACACCACCGATTTTAGTAAATATATAAATTGCATATAGGAAATGTTTCCGGAAGACCCGAAGGTTGTTCTGCACCTGACTGCCACATTCAACCCGGTTTAAGGTAGTTAGTTTCGTGGTGCACTAACCCAGGGGACTCACGGATTTAGGTAGCAGCGGGTTTAGATGTGAGTAGATTTCGCGGTCACCCGTCGAAGTGGTGACCGCACGGATCGAACTTTGAATACAGTTTAACGAGTAGTCGCATTTGTCCGTTATGCTGCTCCAAGATTTTAATGAATAAGTAGTACTATATAGAATTATGTAAAAATACAAATTTAAGGGTTTCTAGATCGCCTTTCTTTGGTAGTTTTATAATTACACCTTTTCTCCAATCTTTTGGAATATTTTCTTCTTTCCATATTTTTCTATCAGTGGTTCTAGTATTTTTACTGTTGTTGCTGGATGTATTTATACATATTTATTTATACTCTGCTTCAATCTGATGTACAACCGGAGCTTTATGATTTTTTGCCTGATTTATAGCTCTTTCTATTTCATCATCCGTAGGAGGATCAACCAACTTTAGATTCAGGGTTGAGTTCTATATCCTCAGTAATTACCTGGCCTTTCTTCTTGTTCTGCATTTAGTAATACCTTAAAATTTTCTACGCATCTTGACATTTGTTGTTCATCTGTGCATAATAGTTCTCCATCTTTGCTTTTTATTATCGAGATTCGCTTGCTGCTATTGCTTAGCTTTCTTATATTTATGTGTAGCTCTTTCATGTTTCTTCTATAAGCAGCATGCTGTGCTTTTGCCTTACGGCTTCAACGTATTTGCGTTTGTCCCTTTTAATTGCATTTTTCTATATTCTCTAATTTTCTTAAAATTGTCTTGCAATTCTTCTTGTTTTTTTTTTCACATTTATTCTGCTGGTCTTGTTTGCTTAATAGTTCCTCTTGTTTCAATCAGTTCCCATGTGCTCATCCACTTTTTCTTGTTATTTCTTAGAGTTCTCTCTGTTGTGCTCATACAGGTATTAAGGAAAACTCGTTTGTAGTGGTTCCATGAATCTTCAACACTTTTACCATAATTAATATCCTTGTTTTTGTCTAGTAGTACCTCAATAAACTTTTTATTATTTTTTTTATCATCGGCTTGTTATATGTCACACGTTAATCGTTTAATTTTCATTCCACTTACTCTTCCTTTTGTCTTTTCCATGGTGTTTGCATTTTTGCCATTATCAGATGATGTTCACTCTCCACATCAGAGGCTTTCTTGTTTCTCGTATCTAATAGTAGCCTATTATATTTCTGATTTATATATGCATGGTCAAAAACACTCATACTTTTAAAGGTTATATCTTTAAGAATTTTAATATTTTAAAATCCTAAAGTTGTACGTATACCTAGCTATACCGTACTATTAATTCATAAATTTCAATAACACTGATTTGAATAGCCAAACATTGGTTGACCTCATATATAACACCCGAGTCCAAAGAAATTGCATTTCCTGCTACAAGATTTTTAAGATACAAAGGAACACCTAAATCAACTTAGGTAATTAACAGGCCATTGGCCTATAAGCAGAAGAAGAAGAAGAAGAAATTTATTTACAATAAAATGTATTTTTCCTAAGTATATAAGTTTAAGAAAATTTTTCTGATAGCAATTAAAGTTTACAATCTTTCATTTATAAATTTAAACAAGCATATAAGAAAAATCTCGCATTCAACAGTTGTGTAATTTTAATAACGTGCAACATCTTCTGGATGAATTATTGTAAACATTTTATTCCGAGTGAAGTTATAAGCTTCTTGACAGATAATGTAAACTTTGCTCGTAGGATCTTGCTCCAATTTCAAATTTTCAATGAAGTTTCCTATTTCTCGACAGAAATATGTTGCAGGAAGAATGGAAATGCGGGGAATTTTCAATAAGATCTACCCACTTCTAGAACTTCAGAATATTACTATATTAGGAAAATACAGCCAAACGCGGAAGAACTAAAACTGGAGAATTTCTACCAACTTCCGGTTATCACCAGTTTCTCGTATCCGTTCAATCAGCATGTGACGGAAATGCGTACACTTCCCTAAGCACATACAATGCGAGGAAGAAGAATGATGATGCTTGGGCTACTCGTTATGCTATATTTAGTATAAACCCTTACGATCGTAAGTGGAGCAACATAATTTATTATGCGGTCGCTAAAGAATTTATGTCTTTAAGGACAAAAATATCTATCGCCAATTCCTCTTTGAAACCCTCTTTTACAGTTTAACTCAAGAACGATATTTGCTGTACACTCTGAAAACAAAGTTATGTAGAAAGCAACAAACAGGCTTCGCATAATTTTTTTACATTCTACTTTCCTGTAATTTACTTCTTAATTGTAGTATGTTAAAGATTGAAAACAAAAATGTGAGTATTTATAATAATGATGAAGTTGGCCTTAAAAAAATTTTTAGTTCAGTAATATTTCTGTATTTCATGTATGGGGTACTACGATAAATATACAGCGAAAGCCATCGGAACTAATTGGCGGCAAGAGGCAAGTGACATGCAACAAATAATAAAACACTCCGGGCGGGATCTTTCACTCCTCCCGTCAGGGTTGGGATGCAAAGGAGATACTGCAAGTTCATCTAATGGCTAACTAACGTGGATTCAGCTAATCGTGATTGTAGATTAATTACTATAATAATGAATATCTTCTGTTGCACTTATTTTCCAGAATGAGTCTGCAACTAGACTGTATCCTACCAAACGCTGTGTTATTTACAGGAGTTACGGGGGTCATTCCTCTTATTCGCCTTATTCAAGTACTCTGTATAAGTATAAGTATCTTTGTATAAGTACATACAAGTACTTATACAAAGATGTACGGACGTGAATAAAAACGCCTATATCACAGTTATTGACTATGAAAAGGCGTTCGACCAAGTAAAACAGCAGAGACCAATATGTCGCTTAAAGAAAAATTAGCTGACTCTATAGAAAAGCCTTACTATCCAAATTTTACAATAGCAGCACAGACATGGATCTTAATATGAACACCTTCAAGACGAAGTACAAAATTGTTTCCAAATCGATTCTCAAATTGGACTTGGCAGTGACAATATACAGGGTGTCCTTTAAATGCCTTAAAAGCTTCAGGTAGAATTTTTCCTTTATGAATGCTTAATACAAATCTTCAAAAAAAAGTAGGTATTTGGAGCTTAGTTTTCTTGTACGAGAGTGTTAAAGTTCATATCTTTAAAACAGAATTTCATGGAAACAATAACGAGAACTTTAATGTTGCACGTATCTGCCGATAAGTGACTGACTGCCACTTGATTATGTAAAGATTAATATTG
>JABXWE010009438.1:0-33545 GCA_014611495.1 Limonius californicus | reverse complement strand
CCATGGCTTCGGTCCACCTCGACCTATCCATCTTGCAGGGAATTGCTCGTTAAGGAACTGGCGAGCTGTAATGCTGAAATGCGGTGGAGCGCCGTCATGCATGAACCACATGTGTCTTCTTATTTCTAAGGGAACATCTTCTAGTAATTCGGGAAGAGAGTTTTCCAGAAAATCTCGGTATAAAGGTCCCGTCAGTCGGTTAGGCAACAAGAAAGGACCTATCAGTAAATCACCGATGATGCCCGCCCAAACATTTTTATGGAGAACTTGTGCTGATGTCTAGATCCATTATGGAATGAGGATTCTCGTCGGCCCACACACCATGAGTATTATGGAAATTAAATATTCCATCTTTGGTGAATCCCGCTTCATCTGTGAATAGTATACGAGAGAGAAATTGTGGATTTTCAGCATCCATCCTCAAAAACCATTGAAAAACATTTCTTCTGGGTTGGTAATCTGTCAGTGGCAGACCTTGCACACGTTGTATATGATACGGATAAAGCATCTGATCATGTAATACGTTCCAAACAGTGCATTTACTGACTCCCTCTGCTGCAGCAATTCTCCGAGTGCTCGTCCCAGGATTTCTAGTGATGATATCTAAGATTCTCTCCTCTAACTGCGGAGTGCGAATCGACTCATGCCTACCAGTATCAACAGTACTTTTTGAAAATGACCCGTGGTCCCTTAGGCGTTGATCGAGACAACTGAACGTTTTATCACAAGGAATTCGACGATTAGGAAACGCTTCATGGTAGATAAGCACAGCCGTAACACAAATCTGTTCATTAATCCATTCCTTGTAAATGTTGCCTGTCCGTGAATAAAATTCTATTAGGTAGGTTTCGATTTTGAATGAGCCAGCGGCAAAATTCCATACGATTAGCTAAATCTGTAGGTAAGAGAGCTTAAACAGGCTGGATATGAAATGGATATAAACAATGACGTTTTAATGTTCTCCAAACTCGCATGCATAGTACATTAACTTGTGCAGATGCACGACGAACAGATGTGCTGGGATTATTATCAATTTCGCGCAGTATGTTGTCCTCATGGTCTAATACTTGCTGTATTGGACGCTCAGTCGCAGGTTTCGAGAATGTTCCGTGTTCACGTAGGTGATTGTACCCTCGTTGGAAAACTCGTCGGTCTGGTAGTCGCCGATTTGGAAGTCTCAGCCCATATTCTCGAGCAGCTGCTACTGAGTTTCCGTCACAAAAACCGTATATGTAATGGATATTGAACTACTCTCGCGTTGTAAACGTAAACATTATCAACACTGTTAATAAGAGCAAGCAGAGAAATCAACTTTAAGGTGCTTTACTGTTTGACATATGTACAAGTAGATAATATCATTTCCATAGTAACGTAGATAGTTTGTATCTAAACTCGTTGATGTCCATAGGCCTCATAATGGGATAAGGTAGATATGTGGTTGAATAAAATCACAGTCAAATCCCACTAAATCTATTTAATGTTGTTAAAGGTATAAAATGGTGTTATTAACGTTTTCGAACCCACTTGGGTTCAGCTTCAGACTAGTAAGAGAAAATATCAAAATTACAAAATATTAAAGGATTGTAGGAAAAATTATTTAAATAAAAACAACCATGAATAAACTAAATGTGACACTTCAAAATTAAAGAACTAAACATCTCACGGCAACGCCGAAATTAAATATTATTGTAACATAAATCAAATCATGATTATAAGTATTATTTTAAACTTAAATATATGAAACTCAAACATTTGGGATCAAATTAAAATGGAATACACAGTCAGAAAGAGAACGTGTTCACCCAAGTGGATTCGAAAAAGTTAACAACACCATTTTATACCTTTAACAATATTAAATGAAAAGTATAGAATTAAAAGTGTTTGGTTTTTATTTTTCATAATATTTGATCTCACTGTAATTATTTTTAGTTTATTTTTATATTTACTGGTAAGATGTAGATAAATAAATCTATAACAATGTTTCGAATTAAAAGTATTTGATAAAATATCCTATTTTATAAATTAATGCAGAAAATCTCTTTTTGTAATATATATCGTATAGAAACACTTTTTAAGAACTCCGATAATTTTACCACCAGGCGCCCCCAGAAGGGTTCATCCGCCTCCTATAAGTGAATGCACGATAAATAATAGAAATTTTCATTTTAACGTTTATTTTTCCGACGAATGCACCTTTTGCGTAAACGGTACAACCAATCGGTATAATTATTGCTACTAGTCAGATTCTAATCCGATCGTATTTTTAGAAAATCGAAGATTATTTAATATTCTAACAGAACGGAGTATTACTAGTAGAGAACGGATTTTATGCAAACTGCATTATAATGTAATTTTTGTATATCTTGCGAAACAATCGATAATGTGGGCGAATCACCGTGTTTAGAGTTAATTAACACTAATTAATTAATGCATATTTTGCATACTATTTAGGCAAAGTCTGCATATTTAGACGTTTTATGCATATTTATGCATACATTTCATATTTTTGTATAAATTATATATTTTTATTTTTTTCCGATTGGTTTCCAATTTTATGTAACAGGTTTTTTATAACAGCATAGCTTGTTTTGCATTTTGTATGAGTAAGGTCGCAGATAGTTTATTCTAAACATAATTATTTTTCTCAGAAGTTGGCTAAACAGTAGGTTCTGCAGTAAGCCCTTGTTTATTGCAGATAGATCTTGTATATTGTAATATTTCTTTGAACGTTTAAATCCCTTTTAACACTTCATTCTTTCTAAATTACTTGTGCTTCGTATTCGCAATTTACTGCTATTGTAGTTTAAGACTTTGACTAGAATGTTTCAACTGTTTTATGATGCATTTCTGGTGAAGTTCATTGTATTTGTATAATTGTTACCTTTAATATTTGAACTGTAGCTTCATACTTTTAGGACATGTCATTCAAAATACCCTACCACATGTACGCCCTTGTTGTGAATAGCTATTTTAAATAACATGCTTTACTCTTTCAATACGGGATTACGGAAAATTCCGAATTATTTACAATCTTTAGTGTCTTTAAAGTAGCAACTCCCTATTCCCTCCTGGGTTAAATTAGACTTTGAAGAGGTGAAATTGGGGCAGTTATATTTACGCAATAATCGACTGCATATTTCCGTTCTCTAATTATTAGTATCGATAATTTCAGCATCAATGGATTGGAAGAAGAGGCGCTATTGAATGGCCCGCAAGGTCACCAGATTTATCTCCCCAAGATTTCCTTTTTGTGAGGTCATTTAAAGACTAAAATTTTCGCAACCCAATCCGATGACGATAATGTATAATCAATGAATGCACTCTAAATCACCCCACAAATGCTTTAGAATGTGCGACGACATTTTGAAGAAAAGCTTTAATAATGTATGGCGTTGGTGGTACTTCCGAACGTTAACATGTTCAAAATAAAAAACAAACACTACTATAAGGCAAATTCATCGAGCTTTCAAATGGCATTTTGATACCCCTTGTCATTTCGTATGAAAATCACCCCAATTATGTCGTATTACATATCCCCCTGGCAAATTAATTTGACGTGTTCGGGCGATTTCCAAAGAACTGAGGTTTAGTGCGCAAAGCCCGCCTGTGCTTTTGTTTGCGCAACAACAAGATATATTGAAAAGTTGAAAGGTTTAAAGTAAATCATTTGAACTAAACATCTGCGGATAGGTTAATGTACATTTCTTGCAAACCCCAAGGTCGCCTATTGCTCATCATGTATATAAAAATCCAAATATTTTAAAAACCTACGTTTTTAGGTAATCTGTATGAGTGACTTATTATAACAAAATTCAGGTAAGCAATGTATAGCACTTCAAACTTTAAATTCCAATTCTTTTAATTGAGATGCTTGGACAGGCTTCACAGATGAAATGTATTCAGCTCAATTTACATTAGAAAAGTCCCTCCTAAGTGTATCCTTTAAGTGAACCATAAAATGGCTTCTTAAAACCCATGTAAAAAGTAAATATACGCCTTTATAAATTTCTTCAAATCAGTCCTTTAAACTTCAGATAGTCCTCTAACGAAGACTTTCATTCAAAAAACCTAATTATCAAAAAAATCCTTCTTACGTAAGATATACGCAGATATTCGTTTACAGAAGTGTGCAATTTGCATTATTCTAAAGTAAATCATTCATTCATTCAAAATATTGTAGGAAACCCCCTTTTCGGGAAAGTATACAACTCATTCTAAAGCCCATACATGTAATCAATTCAAATGAATTCAATTTTTGGTAGCGGGCTTTCAAGGTAGCGCTAATAAGCTAATATGTTCAAAATCCAAGCTACCCAAGAAATCCCTTCTGTATAAAGTACTGCTATTGAATAAAAAATCTGTTCAAAAAGGCAACTAAGTAAGTGACCACAGATGTGAATATAAGCAGAAATCTGTATCCTCTGAAGAAAATATTTGAACAGAAACACGATTTGATAAATAATTTTCTATAGAAATGTATAGGTGAGTCTAATAGGATTGGCCTGATCAAAATCCAGTGTCAGTTACAAAATTAAATTTGGATTTCTAAAGCAATATTTTGCTGAAAAAAGACGTATGTATGTATGTAGGGCAAACTTATGTTACTTATAAAATTAGAAAGAAGTGCAAAGTTTACCTGGATAAATAACGCAGGAAACACTTTTAGGGTTAAATCCCGAAGCTTGGTAAACTTTTCTTGGTTTTGAGCGGATTTCAGCGTGAAGTGCACAGATGGTTCTACTTTCGAACTACTTTTAACTCGTCGAATCGATATCATTCCATAACACACAGTACGTATTTATTGTAAGCATATTACGTTTTTTTTTGCAGATATATTAATGATTACTCAGTATCTCCAATAAAATTATTATAATTTTCTTATTTAGGTGTATACATAACAACACACACAATATACGCTATCCAAACAACAGAAGAGAAAATTTAGATAGGAAATGAAAAAGATAGAGTGAATATAAATAAAGAAGATGACAGCAGCGTTAAGAAATGTGAGCAAAGAAACGTGAAGGTAGCGCAAAAAGGTGTGAAATCCGCACGAGGAAGGGAAATGCTCAATTGGAAAGATAAGGAGAAGAAGTTAAAGCCGCTAGAAAAGAATAGAGCAGCAAGAGACAAATAAACGAAGGTTACGAATAGAGAAAACAAGATGAAATTCGTATTTTACAAGCAAATATACTCGTGCAGGAAGAGGAAAGTAGCCTCGAGACGAATTAAACGAGAAAAGAAGAGCGACAGATAAACGTGTATAAAGTAAGAGGAGGAAAAGGAAGAAGAGGAGGAAGAGGAGGAAGAGGAGGAAGAGATTCAACCAAACCAATGCACAACAAAAGGTGGAGGAATCAATATTATTGAAGCAATAAACTACGAAACATAGGTAATATTTAAACTAAGAATTAATGATTGTGTCTTATAATCATGAATGTTCAAGTTATATTAATATTTATTGCTTCCATTACCGATTTAATCTCTTTCATGCCAGATTTTATTGCGTGATTAGCATTTATAGGCTATTCAGATGCACAGCCAAAAATCGAAGACACACTAAGACGGTCAGAAACAGAGCAACCCGAAGAAGGAAGCAAAAAATATTGTAATTTGCAATTAACGGTAGAGATTTGTGCATTTACTCTAATTAGTCTAGCTGCACGGAAGTGTCTAAGTCGATAATTGTTTGTGAAGCTGAAATAAGTAGATACTAAATATTGACGGATATTATGTTGTAAAGTAAGAGAGGAATGGAGCAGAAGGGTGAGATCAAGGGAGACGGGAAGGAAAGAGAGAAAAAGAGAGTGAACGAGAGGGGAAAGAGAGGGAGAAAAAGAGGGAGAGAGAAAAAGAGAGAAATCGGTCGATAACGAGAGAAGAATAGAATATAGGTGAAATTAATTAAGTAAGAAAGCAAAATCCAAAAAACCAATTTTCCGTTTGATTGTAAAATTGTGTCTAAGAACATCTTGGGGTATCCCTGTATGTACATTTGCCAGAGTGTAATAATATATAGGAAAGAAAAGTCACCGTAGGTTCATTCCCACAAGGGAGTGGACCGCGTAGGGGCAGTCGAGTTTCGCACCGGAACTCTCAGCCCCTCTTCAAGCAATAACGGAAATGTAAGGATTGAAAATACCAGGAAAACATGGATAATGGAATTTTGCGGATGGTACTATCCCAGCATTCACCTGCACAACCCAGGAAAACCACGGACAACCTGATCCAGGACAGACGGTCCGGGTGTTCGAACCCAAGACCTCCAGAATGAAAGGTAACTGCTCTACTGCTGAGCCACCTTCCTCGGTATAGAGTATAGAAAAAGAGAGATAAGCGGGACTTAAAAATATATTAAGCTTCATATTTTATAAACAAACATGTAAAGGCAGATGGGATACATAAAGGAAAAAATATTAAGATATGAATTGATTGGTAGTGTTTGATAAGTTTGTCAGAATAGAAACGGACAGAGTTGGAATTAAACAAAATGGCTCCAACCTAATTTAGGTGGAACTTACTAAAGTAACCCTGTTAAGAAATACATTTTCTGTTTGCTTGTAACAATATGTCTAAAATCTTCTTGGATACTCCATGTACCTATGTACTTTTTCCAAAGATTAATAATTCCACAGTTTGCGCAGAGTAGAAGGAAGGAGAGGAAGTGAGGAAAAGCTAGCAACTACAGATGTGCGCAATACAAGGAAAATATGTTAAAGCGCATATTTAGGAAACAAATACGGAGAAAAAGAATACATAGAAAAAATATGTTAAAATGTCAATTAGCGGTTAGTGTCCGATAAAATTGTGGGAATAATAAGCAGAGTTGGGTTTAAACAAAATGGCTTATATAAATGGAACTAACTAAGGAAGCCCCTCCAAAGTATAAAAATTTTCCGTTTGGTTACAAGAAGAGTTTTTATGCTGGCCCTGTATGTGCAGCATTTGCTGGAGATTGATAATCCCAGGGTATTTGTAGAGTTCTGTAAATAGAGTGTCATAATCCTGTCGCCATCCAAGGAAAGACCAATCATCGAGGAAGACAATTTCTTGAAAAACGACACCCACAAAATAGCGCCACGCGGAAGCAAGTTCCATCAGAGAGACAGCGTTAAACAGGAAGGAGGTTGTCATGGTAACACTATCAACCCTTGATTGAGTTGCGGCAAGGTGATGACGCTGATGAAATAACCACACGACAGGATTCCGCGAGCTCTGCTTTTGTAAGGACAAATCGCACCAAAATTACATTTCCCCCGTGTAAGATTAATCAGGCGACAAATTGCCAAAGCAACTGCGCTAAAGCTAACAACTAGTTCAAAATTAGGCAATTATTTAAAATGGCTGAGGGGCCGCCTCGCACGTCATCGATAAGCCGATAAATCAAAACTGCCCGCAGGTGATTTCCGCAAATCCTTCGTACACGAGGAACAAACACGTAATAGCCACTTTCGTCTCTTCATAGCGAAACCAAAGCATTCAAAGGGTCCATTTAGACTCGGAAATCGTTTTTGAAATTCTTTCCCAGGTTTAGAGAACGTCGCCTGCAGGATAATCAAAGGTTCGCCTAAAGCACCCGCTGATCCTGCGGCTTCCTTCATACATCATGTATATCACGAAAATGACCGCTACATTTTTTATAAGCAGGTGGGTACACTTCGAGATTGCAGTTTTGACTACAAATTTTATTAAAATACGAAATTCAGAAGACAGGTTAAACAAGCAAGGATATACTTTTAAATTAAACAATTTAATAAGCCATGTATGAGTAAAACGCTGGACTGCTAACACTCATCAGTATTTTGCAAATGTCAACATATTCAGAAACTACTTTTTATTAACTAAACGAATATTTTAGGATAATCATTAGCAGTAAAACAAATTTTGGAATATAAAATTATATAATTAAAGCTGTTACGAAAGTACGATATCGTATATCTGAATAATATGTAATACGTTAACGTCATAGGACATAAAAAGCTGAGGTAGTGCTCTTAAAGCAGTTCTTCCAGTCAGTTCGCATTAATTATTTTTATTATATGAATTGTAATTTGTGAAAAGATACTAAAGATAGGATGTAATGCAAAAGAAGATAGTTTAGATTGTCGTATTATTTTAGGAGAGACAAGTATTTGATCAGAAACTCTGCGAAAATTATGTGTTCAAGTTCAGTGAGAATAAAAAGGGAGACATTTTTGGATTAACGTAGTCCACCAAAATCCTGCAAATATATGGTAGATATAGTGCATTTATGAGCACGAAGATAGTTTTAACGTAAATAAATAATTGCTATTGAGAACGTTAATCTAAAAATGTAACAATTAAGAAGTTACTGGAATTTCCTAGGTTTATTACTTGTATTCAGGAAGAAGACATGAAAAAATAGGTACAATTTAAATTTATGAAATGGTTCTTTCATGCAACTTCTTAGTGTCGAAGCCAATTAAAATAATTCGAAGGCCAAGGTTTTTGAAACTGTATGCACAGAAAATACATGTTACGAATTTATCATGTCACACATACACGCGATACTCTGCTGTGGATTCTAATAAAATATTAAATATTCACTTCGTTTCATATGAAATGCACCACCCATTAAAAATAAAGCTACGGGTTTGAAACTTTGCTAAAATATGTTACGCGCCAATCGAGCTTTTTCGACGATTCGTAACTAGTTTAATGGAAAAGGGCCTACAGCTTAGCTCAGAGGAGTAGGGGGAGTTCGTAAAAGTCGCTTATGGGAGAAAATCTTTAGTTGTGTACAGGGAGAGTCCAAATAAGTGGGCGCCACCTTCCAAATCCAGCTGATTGTGTAGGTCCTCGTAGAAGGCCGAGAAGCCAACAGCTTACGGGAACGGGGCTTAACGTGATTGTTGTGCCTCCTCTTATATATTTAAAGCTTGCAAATTTGTTACACCAGCAAGTACAAAAGACACAATAAGAGAAAGTAAACTTTAAAACACATATAATAAAATAAATAGAATGTGGCAATACAATAAAATGACACGAGTTATTAAACCGCTAAAGTTTGCATTACATGGTTAAAATCCTTGAACGTTCAGGAAACTCGTCGCCACTGGTGCAACGGGATTTACGTTATGCATTCAGTTATAAAACACCAGTGACGCTAAAGTTCACAAAAGTAGAGTATAATTTAGTAATTCTATTATAAAACAGATTAACAAATATGGCAACTGAAAGTCATTTTTTTCCTTGCAATTACATGAAGTTAAATTTGAAGTCTGCAAGTCAACGCGAGCAAAAAAAAAGGTTTATTTTACACTGCACAACAAAAAAACTGATTCTTTGCCTTGAAGTTCGGAGAAGACAGCCACATATAACGGCGATTTCCGATTGTAGGGTCGAAAATAATAAAGGGCCAGGAAGACACGTTCTTCGGGGCAGCGTTGGGGCGCGATGTGGCTGTTACGTCCCTGGAGAGGGCCAAGCTGGTTTCAACTAGGCCAGCTAGCGTGGAGACAGAAGCGAGGCTTTTTCGGACGACGGGAACGAACCAAATTCCAGCAAACACTTGTACGATTTCTTTATTTCCTTTTTACATCACAAAGATCCGAACTAAATTCGACAGGAGCAATTATAATCTTTAATTGTCCAAAACCAAGGCATACATTTTGCTATCGCTTATATATATATCCGACTAAGTCGATTTACTTTTGCTCTACAGCAAACAAAAACGGTACGGTAAAACGTAGGATAGCAAAAGCGCCGCGAAGAAAAAGGAAACGCTCTGCCAGGTTACCCGTCGGTCTCAAAGGTCTGACTTCCACTGACTTCAAAATACAATGAAAACCTGCACCCCACCTCAAAATTATTTCAAGACGGGAAACACCAACAAGCTTAACAATGCTTAATTCTTCAAAGACGCTATGTGACCAAAACTGTATCCAATATACAAACGTTAATTAAAATAGCGTGACCAATTCTTACGAAGCGGCAAACAAATTAAGAAATTGATTCGTATAAAGCGGCGAATTTTAAAATGAACATAACAAATAATGTTTAGGCTTTCATAAAAAAAGATTAACAATTATAAGAAAACAATAACAACGACGAAAACAAAATTAATAATGTGTAACATCGCCATAAACAGCAGTGCAAGCATTTAATCGTCGTATCATGCTTTCTATCAAGTGGTCTATGTTCTCCTGGGGTATCTCGTTCCATATAACCTCAAGTGGGTGTCTCATCCCGTCTAAGTTGTTAGGAGCCCTTGGCAATTATCTTAGTCTCCGGCTCATCATGTCCCAAAGATGTTCGATCGGCGATAAGTCGGGTGATCGTACAGGCCAGAGTAACATTTGCACTTGTGCTTGTTGGAGGTACCTTCTGGTAAAGTTTGCAGTGTGTGGACGTGCGCTATCCTGTTGGAAAATACCGTTTGGCAACGTCTCCATGAATGGTACTAACACTGGTCCCAGGACATTATGAATATAGCGATGAGCATTTAAAGTGCCTGGGGCGAACACAAGAGGTGATCTTCTACCGAAATAAATCGCACCCCAAACCATAACTCCAGGTGTTAAAGCTGTATGGCGTCTTTCAACAAACTCTAGATTTCGTCTTTCTCCTCGATATCGACGTACCTTCCTACGGCCATCATTTGCCCACAAACAAAATCTTGATTCGTTACTGAAGACAATGTCGTTCCATTGCTGATTCCAATGCTGCCGCTGTTGACACCAAGCAAGACTAATAGCCTTGTGATGTGCAATTAAAGCGAGCCGTTGGAATGGACGGTAGGGTCGCAGTCCAAAAGAAGAGATTCTTCTGTACATTTTTGCCATTGACACGCGGCGGCAAAGAGCTCGCATCCAATCTACAGCAACAGACCTTGTTGTTTGAAAGCGGTCTCGTGTAGCCATTCTTCGAAGAAGTCGATCTTCACGAACACTGCTGCTACATGGAGGTCTACCAGCTGGACGATGTGCTTCTTCTGACCAACCAGACCATATTCGTGCAACTGTAGTGTGGTCCCAATTTACCCTTCTACCAATTTCACGAAAGGAAAGCCCAGCTTCTTTCATGCCGATAATTCGACCTCTATCAAAATAGGAAATATGGTTAAGATTTCTACGCTGTCTTACTGGAGGCATTTTAAAACATTAATTCTGTCACAAATTTTATAAAATCTCAAAACAACTAATGTTTACTAGATGTTGTTTTGTTTCTAAGCAACAAGTTGATGAGAGATAGCAGATGAACACCACAACCAATTGATTTTGTTAATGGAAATAGTGATCATTTCATAAGCAATAATGAAACATTATTTTAGTAAATTTTCACACACGTAACTTTATTTTTAATGGGCGGTGCATTTCATATGAAACTGAGCATACATTTTCTCAATATCTCTGAGGCGACAATAATTTGCGTAATATAATGTTAGTTGTATGTAATACAAATATAGATTATATTCTTATGTAAATCACGATTGGGGTCAGTAAAGCAGTAAGAGCGTTTCCTTTTATTTGAGATGTGCATCTGCAAGTGTACTTTAGACCCAAAGTTTTCTATGCTTACCCTTTAACGTACCTGCAATGGCACAATATGAGCCATTTAAATTCTAAATCTAGTACCCGTATTACAAAATCTCACCAAGAATCATTTTTAAACAAAATCTGTGCAATTAAAGCTACTTGATTTAAACGAAGATAGTGTTAAATGCACCTTTACCAATTTGTTATAATGTAATTCCCTCAGGATGCTCCTTCCAAGAGGCACTTTGCGTTATACATATATCTAAGCATTAATTTTGAATTTTTGGATGTCTTTACCATAAAATCGATTTTTTAGTTTCTCCCACAGACAGTATAGCAAAATATTTCTTTTGTCAAAAAAACATTTGGAGAATACACTTCAGGCAAAACTATCAAAATCAATTTTATTAAAACCAAAAATGAAATTGCAATTCGTGGTGTGCTTTTCTTTAATTATATACAGCTATAGCAGTCGGAAACCTCAAGTCAAACTCAATTTATACGACAATTTAATCCTTCTTTTTTAGTAATGAATAACAGGATTTTAGTTTTAAGTTTTAAATAATTGTTTATGCTATATCTTCCTCCTGCTCTTCCTCTTCTTTCTCTTCTTCTTTTTCTTCTTCTACATTTTCTTCTTCTTCTTCTGTTTTACCTACAATGAAGTAGGTTATGTGAACCCTCTTTGCACGTATATTGGGCAGGAGGCTAGCCTAACCCGTCGAATAGAGAAGAGAAGTTCCACTACATGGTTTAAGATTGTCAAAGATGTGGGCATGACAACAGGGACCGACGGTTTACGTACCCTCCGAAGCATATGCCACTATATTAGTTCACCCATCCAAGTACTGACCAGTGCGGATTGTGCTGGACTACGAATACCGTTTAACCGGCGTCCGCTGTGCTCCACTATGCAACCGATTGTACATATACAATATATTGCTGTGATATTATAATGGGTTAAATACTAATTGGGCAAAAGTGCCATCTAAAGCTTTTATTATGATTTGTTGTGTAAACTAATAATATTTTAAAAATGGGTTTTGACAGCATGACAGTTTTCCTATCTGTCATAATCTCTGTATTTTCATTGGTAGCTAAGGTAAATTAGAAAAGGAAGTTGGTTTTTGTTTTTGTTTGTGGTTTGTTTTCGGGGTTGTAATTTGGATATGTCATAAAAAATATTATATTTAAAGGGAGAATACAGCATCATTAAACGAAATGTGGTTTTAATCGTCGCAAGTAAAGAATGGCAAAGTACGATGTGTCGGGAGGAGCCGAGAGTTCACGGAGAGCTGTACCAACCAGATGGAGGTGTACGCAGTCTGGTTACCAGATGAATAGCCGTCCAGGAGCATTTTAGCGTGCCAAACTTCAGTGTAAAGGTTGGTGCTGATAAAAGATAAACTAGTTACGGTGACATTAAAACAAAGTGAGGATTCTACGAATTTCCACGTGTTATTAATTTTTTGTTGGACGTTTTTCAATTTTTTTGTACGGACGAAGCCACGAGTAATTCCCTGAGATAACAGTTTTATGTTTGAGCTAGTTGGCATAAGTTGTTTATTTTTTTACCACGACTTTTATAAATACAGCAATATATATATACATATACAGGGTGTTAATGAATTGCAATCAAAAGTATTTCCTTTCAGGGATAGAGCTTCTCAAAGATTCTTTAAGAAGCACCTAAATGTAGGCGATTCAATTTACTACCTATAATATCTATAATAATCTTAATTTTAGAAACATACCTCCGTATTTAAGTAACTCAGTATTGATTTTATTGCTTCCTGTGGCTTTCCCATTTCTTAACGTCTTTATTGCATTTTCTAATTCTTGTGTAGTTGTATGGACTACGGTTAAATTCGATTCTTGTGAATCTATATCCTCGCTTCTTCCAAATTGTACCACAGTTCCTTGTAATGTTGTTCTCACGTTTCAGTTTTTATAATGTTTAACAATGCAATCTTTTTCTTCTTTGTTGAGGTGCTTCATAATTTTATATGCCGATTCTTGTCGTCCGTGTACATCCTCTTCTATACGTGTAATATAATTAGAGCTAGGATAGTTAGGCAAAATAAAGTCTCGAAAAAGGTAGGCAAAAAGGCAAAACAAAAGACTTAAAAAAGCACTAAAAAGGCAAAAGTAAAGTAAAAGAAAGGCAAAAACGAAAGGAAAAGGCAAAATTACCAAAAAAGACAGAAAAAGTAAAAAATCACAAAATCTGAAGAATACTTGAGTAAATTAAAAGAAACGGCGTTTAACTGACAGGGAAAAAGCAACAGCAAAATATCTATTCAAGTTAAAAGAAAAACAACTTCTGGCATTTTTAAAATTCAAAAGCACTTGAAATACAGTCGATGCAGTTCACAAATCACAATGTTAACATGTTCGATAATTGTGACAAACTGGCTGATTCAGTAGAAAACTTTCTCCTGACAATACTGGTCCCCTCGTTAAAATTGCTCTCAAGAAAATAATCCTTCTGAGATATTTTCAGCCGGTAACAATAAAAGGTAAAACCAACTAAACCTCTACCTTTAAGTGCTTGGAAACAATGCTTTCTACAATTTGTTTCAGAAATTTAAAATATGCATTTTTCTTGGAAAATTGCTAGTACAAATTTATCTTAAATTGAAAATTTAAGAACTAGATTTCTTAACATTTTAATTTAATATACATAAAAGGCACAAAAGGGCAAGAAAAATAGGAAATTCCTCAAAAAAGGCAGAATCCTAAAAAAACGCAAAAAAGGCAAAAAAAGCAAAATAAAATTCGCATTTTTGAACTGCACGCATTCTAAAACGGATTTAAAATTGGGTCTGCCTTTAATCCTGCCATTTATTAAAAAAGGCAATTTGCCTAACTATCCTAGCTCTAAATATAATTATCACAGCTACTACAATAGGCTTCTTTGATAGCTCTTTTGGCTTCCGCGCTTCGTTCTTTTGTAACGATTTCCGCGCCTAATTGAAGGCAACCCGTTCTACATATTTAGTTGTTGCATATTTGTAGGAATTTATTACATTTCGAAGTTTACACTTCCGTCAAACGGCGCAGCACGTATTTGAGTTCCGAAAGTTGGGGGGGAAAGGAAATTTTAACTGCGGTTTCCGTAAATAGAACACTTTAGTATTGGCGTTCTTGCCGGATGTATATGTGTATAATGAACTAATTCTTGGTAAATCGTTTATCGATTTGGGAATCATTTTCTCCAAGACCACTACGGAATTTCACAATTCTGAAATAAATTTTGATAATAGAAAGTTAACATTCTAACCCTTGTTATGGAAGAAATATTCTAAAACACTTACCGGCTTATGCATTTTGCATGTATTTCATTCCATCACTAGTAATGGAATGAATATTCCGTAACAGTATAACAAAAAAAAACAGTTAGTCTAGGAATCCATGACTAACAATTGACTTGAAACGTCATAATTTTGCAATTTCTTTGTAAATATTTGTTCCGCATCTTACTAATTTTATTGTATTTATTACATATCTTGTGGTCGTGGAGAAAGTATAGTCTGCTACTCGGTTGGAAATGGAAATTCGATGGCCGTATTTCCACTCGCATCGAATTTCCATTCCAACTTCGTTACAGAATTTATTATTCCGATTTCGAGTTCACCACACAGGAGTTCGTTTCCTATTGTTGAGGAAAATCAGACTACTCCAGGAATTCAATTTCCAATTTAGAATTTATCCCGGTCAAGAAGACTTTTTTTGTTGTGGTATGCCAGTTCCCATCAACTGTTGAGTTATTTATTGACAGAAACATTTTGTCCTGTCTTCATTTTCTGAACTTTAATTCTAATATCCGCTGAATTAATTTAGGCAAGTTTGCGCGGCTGGAAATCCCGTAATTAAGGTTCGACACAGTGGAAAAATTCTATGTTCCGCAAGTTAGTCCGATTCATACGCAGACATCGGCTAGTTACCTTGGGAAGGTTTTTCCAAAACCGAATAGACGCGCCTGGGGCCATTAATAAGGAGCCTGGAACAGGGTCGCATTGATAGCCGTTACCTAGTTTAAAAGGGAAGTGCATTTAAATTTGTTTACACTTTAAATGTTATCACCTTGCCTTTGTATTTACAATTTCATTACCTTCGGTTAAGAGTTAATTAGTTAATTGATTTTGTGTCACTGAATTGCACCTTTGGGTCCTGTGTGAGGAGATATTTAGATATTAAGTAGAATTGAAGTATTAAATTTATTGGGGAAACAATTTTACGTACACCATATATAGGGTGCTCCGATAGTTGGGGTTCTATTGCGTTTTCAAGGTTTATAACGCATGAAATTTTTCTTTCCTAGGTCGCTTTATGTTTACGCATTATTCTGATCCGCGGAGGCCTCCTACGACGATTAGTGCGCTGAAAAATTAAAAATTATCTTGTTCTGGTACGCAATAATTTTCCTCATATTGTTTGAGTTTCGCCCAATTAAATTCTTTTATTTTGGTTAGGTGAATGTAAAGTTGGGACTCTGTGTACAATTTTGTACCGAAGAATTGTAAGTTTGGGGTGGCTTTATATTATTAATTAAATGAGGTTTTGGTTGCAACTTGTCTTTTTCTTTTACGTCGAAATATCAGAAGCTAAGTCTACCTAAAGACAGATAGGGGACATAAAGGTAGGTGATTATCTGTCTTGGGGTCCGACTTCCCATTTTCCACCTCGGACGAAGTTAGTAAATTATAAGTTGGTGGCGCCTATAAATTAATCGTTTGGAACCTACCCGCTCTTTGGGTTTCCGGGATGCTAACGTCTGTCAAACATTGTTAATTTCCTACCTAAGCAGAGGCGTAGTTGCGAGGTTGATTTTGCACTTCAACCAATATTAGCGTAAAGATAAACAGAGGTTAATGGCGTGACATTTTGTAATACTGTTTGTTTCGTTCCATTCTTGATGTTAGGTATTGTTGGTATGCTCTGCGTTTGTTGTTTATTAATTGTTGTAATTCGTTTTTCCATATCTTAGGTCTTTTTCTCCTGTAGTTCTTCCGTCTTGTCCATAGGGCTTCTGCTGCTGCTTTGTGTATATTTGTTTTTATGACTTTCCATTCTTCATCTATACTTTCTTTTGTTTCTTCTTGGGATAGGTAATTTGTTAAGCGTGTTTGGTGTAGATGTTTAATGCTATCATTTTGCAGTAGGTATGTTTTATATGTTTCTTCTGTAGTTTCCTTTTTATGTTTTGTATTGGATTTTACCCATGGTTTTGGGATGGTTATTTTGCTTACTACTAGGTAGTGGTCAAAGCCTACATCACTGCCACTATATACATGCGTGTCCGTTGCTAATGAGGCTAGTTTATTATTTACTATGATGTAGTCAATTAGACTTCTGAAACCTCTTGCTGACCATGTGTATTTGTTAATGTCTTTTTTGAGGAAGAACGTACTTGTGATTTTCGGATTATTATATGTAGCAAACTGTCGTAATTCAGTTCCATTATTGTTCATTGTTTATAGGGGGGCCTATAGGCCGACTGTGCTTTGGATTGGTGTATTCCTCACTCTAGCATTTAAATCTCCTGCTAGTATTATGTAGTTATTTGGTTGTACTTTGTTGATGGTTGTTTGTAGGGTTTTGTAGAATGTTTGAGATTCGTTGTGTTTTTTTTCTTCTGGGGTATATACTATATAGTCCTATAACAGTGAGTGGTCCTCTTTTTGTTTTCCAAAAAAACTTTCATTATTCTTTCATTTATGTATTCATAGTTCTATACAGCATCTTTCCATTCTTTGTCTATTATAAGTGCTACACCAGCACTTACTCTCTGTTTTTTTGTGACTCCACTCCATATAATGAAGTTTTCCTCTATATCAGCTGTTCCTTTTAGTTATTTCTTGGTTTTTGTTGCCACCATAATGTTAATACCTTTTTCTTTCATTATATTGCAGATTTCTAATTGCTGTAGCTGTGCTTCGCGTATTCCATGTAGCAATCTTTAGAATGTTGTTTATACATTTTAGTTTGTCCTTTTTCTTGCAGTGTTCGTCAACTGAGTTTCCGTCCGGTCCGAGGCTTCTATCGAACTTTCGAGTATTCTTGGTGTTTCCCTATAGTGTGGATTAGCAATCCATAGCTATAGGTAAGTTAGATGATGGAGTTGCCACCATGAGGCCTTCTAACTTGCCCGATTTTTCTGTAGGAGTGTATCTTCTCTTATTCCGCCATAAGGATTAAAATATATATGTCATAGCGTTATGAACAGTTCTTTATAGGTTAATGTGCATAATTTCTTTTCTTCGACAACACATTTAACAATAAACTATCTAGTGAAGCAACATACTATAATATTCGTTTAGTTTATAATTCTCGACAGTATCCCCAGATTCAGCGGAGAAGTTAGAAATCAGTTTGCTCTAAAATTTACAGCTAGAACAGAGATTATTTACTCGCGCGAGCGCATTTACCGTGTTTTGGTGGCTGGACCCATCCACCAAGTACTAGTGCTTTGTACTGTGCCGCATTCTAAATAATTTCGTTAAAGTATTCAGTTGTTAATAGTAATATCAGTTTTGGAACTCCAAGAACCCAAACAAGTGATTTTAAGAAAATATCTGATATATATTAAATATTCATCCATACAACAAGCTTTGAAAGAATCCTGAATTGAAAGCAAAAGCCAGACAAATTTATGTAGTATTGTTTTTACACAAAATTTTATCTGCAATTCCGAAATCGGATTTTATACAACGCCTTAATAGAAATTGAATGGTACCTGCCGAGCTTTCTATCTGCTAAACTAAAACCGCTACTACTATTAAATAAGTCCCACTTTAATGTCTGCTATTCAGAAGCCGATAATTCACTTAAATTAAACTGTATGGTATTTAATGTTTCCCTATTTGTAAATTAATACTCTCCACAAAAAATAAAGCAAATGAAAGAATGGCGCTTCCTGTTCTAGGTAAATATATAAAGAACACTTTTTTCTACAACTGTTATATGAATAATGGACATACAAGTTTCCAAGGAAAGTAAGTTCTACCTAATCCACGTGTTTGTGGTAAACGTTCAATGTTAAAATACGTGAGCGACTTGTACGACATTGTGCGACAATGTACCCTATAAAGTATTTCCAAGTATACCCAATAAACGCTGGGGTCCTGAACTCGACAGTAAATATTTAAGCTTGAATGAAAAAATGTCTGCTTTATAATAATCTAAAAACACACGCCCACAAAATATTCGGTTGTATGTCCAAACCATGTTGATAAAAGATTCATAATTCACGAAGGCAAGGCTCTACTGTATAGTTTAGTATTAACTACGAAAAGAATAATTTCCCAATTGACTGAACAAATACTACCAACAATCTTTCACGATTGGCCTTCGTATATAGCGATATCTTAAAAAAGTAGAATATCCAGTTGTGCGCCACAAACGAATTGCCTAAAAGCATCTAATTGGAGAACAGTCAGTGATAGATTGTGGTTTGATAAACAATTTAGTTTATTGAGAAAGTCCGCGACATTTCCGAAATAAAGGTTAGTGAAATATTAGTTAATTTAATCGAAATTCCCAGTAATTTACAAAATCGGCTGTTACCTGCTAAATAATATTCAATAGCGAAATCGGTGATATGCAGGTTTGGGTAGTATATTGCCAAATTTTCAGGCGCCTACCTTTATGTGAATCGCCCTGTATACTGGTGGATATGAAATATATAAAATCACATTATATTGAAGAAGTATTTTTAAATACGGTTAGAAGGAAGGTAGAGCTCGATTGTGGCCATGAATCCCTTTTACGTATTAATACTTAATAGACAGGCGAAGATTGAACTAGTTAGAGCCGCACGCTGTAAGTGTAGCAATTAGTCGATGTTCAGTATTCAAAATGCCAATAAGCAATAACGATGAACCGTAATTTTAAAAAGGGCCAAAGAATGTGATAATTAAAATCACTTCACAAACTTTACAAAAACATCTTTTAATGCACACTGATTGGTGTTTTTGTGGTATTACACACAATTAAACGGAGTCCGACTTACTTTTATTACCATTTGGTGACTTAATTACAAGGAAGAACGAAAATGATAATATAGAAGCTTTCCCGAGAGCGAAAAATTCGGAAACTTGCCAATAAATCTTCTGTAAAACGCTGATGGCATATTATTAACATTACATTTACGTTTATTTTAACGTTTGTAGATCATACTGTGTATAGACAAAGAATCGACTACATAACTTATTAAATCATAAGCTTCAGGCAAGCGAAGCCTACTTATTAGTGACGGGCGTATCTGAAATAAAATCATTCGAAATATTCGAATAGGTATATATTTCGAGGTATCTCGAGATGCGAGTAATTCATTCGAATGATAAAACCTTTTCGAGCTACGTTCGTTTTGCGGCGCACCCATCTCGAATAAAATAATTCGAAATATTCGGTTATGTATATACTTTGAGACATCCCGAGATAAGAGCTATTAATTCGAATGACGAAACCTTCTCGAACTACATTCGTTTAGCGACGCGCACACCTCGAACAAAAGCATTCGAAATATTCGATTATGTATATATTTGGAGACATCTCGAGATGTGAGCTATTAATTCGAATGATGAAACCTTCTCGAACTACATTCGTTTAGCGACGCGCACATCTCGAACAAAAGCATTCGAAATATTCGATTATGTCTATATATATATATATATATATATCGCGAGATGCGAGTACTTCATTCCAATGTTAAAACCTTCTCAAGCTAACATCACGTGGCGGCGCGAGCGTCTCAAATAAATTCGTTCGATATATTCGGTTATGTATATATTTTCAGACATTCCGAGATGCGAGTACTTCATTCGAATGATAAAACCTTCTCAAACTAAGTTCGCGTGGCGGCGCGCGCATCTCAAATAAATTCGTTCCAAATATTCGATTATGTATATATTTTGAAACATCTCGAGCCGCGAGTACTTCATTCGAATGATAAAACCTTCTCAAACTAAGCTCGCGTGGCGGCGCGCGCAACTCAAATAAATTCGTTCGAAATATTCGATTATGTATATATTTTGAAATATCTCGAGCCGCGAGTACTTCATTCGAATGATAAAACCTCCTAAAACGGTTACGTATATATTTTCAGACATCTCGAGATGCGAGTACTTCATTTGAATGATAAAACCTTCTCAAACTAAGTTCGCGTAGCGGTGCGCGCATTTCAATAAATTCGTTCGCAATATTCGGTTATGTGTATATTTTCAGACATCTCGAGATGCGAGTACTTCATTCGAAGAATAAAACCTTCTCAAACTAAATTCGCGTGGCGGCTCGCGCATCTCAAATAAATTCGTTCGAAATATTCGATTATGTATATATTTTGAGATATCTCGAGACGCGAGTACTTCATTCGAATGGTAAAACCTCCTAAAACTAAGTTCGCGCATGGGCGCGGCCATTTCAAATAAATTCGTTCGCAATATTCGGGTATGTATATATTTTCAGACATCTCGAGTGCAAGTACTTCATTCAAATGATAAAACTTTCTCAAACTAAGTTCGCTTGGCGGCGCGGGCATCTCAAATAAATTCGTTCGAAATATTCGATTATGTATATATTTTGAGATATCTCGAGATGCGAGTACTTCATTCGAATGATAAAACATTCTAAACCAATGCTAGCGTGGCGGCGCGGGCATCTCAAATAAATTCGTTTGCAATATTCTGTTACGTATATATTTTCAGACATCTCGAGTGCGAGTACTTCATTCAAATGATAAAACCTCCTCAAACTAAGTTCGCGTGGCGGCGCGGGCATCTCAAATAAATTTGTTCGAAATATTCGATTATGTATATATTTTGAGATATCTCGAGATGCGAGTACTTCATTCGAATGATAAAACATTCCAAACCAATGCTAGCGTGGCGGCGCGGGCATCTCAAATAAATTCGTTTGCAATATTCGGTTACGTATATATTTTCAGACATCTCGTGTGCGAGTACTTCATTCAAATGATAAAACCTTCTCAAACTAAGTTCGCGTGGCGGCGCGGGCATCTCAAATAAATTCGTTCGAAATATTCGATTATGTATACATTTTGAGACATCTAGAGATGCGAGTACTTCATTCGAATGATAAAACCTTCTAAAACAAAGTTTGCGTGGCGGCGCGCGCATCTCAAATAAATTCGTTCGAAATATTCAATTATGTATATATTTTGAGATGTCTCGAGATGCGAGTAATTCATTCGAATGATGAAACCTTCTCGAGCTACGTTCGTTTAGCGGCGCGCGCATCTGGAATGAAATAATTCCAAATATTAGGTTATGCAGCATCATCGAGATGCTAATAATCATTCGAATGCTAAAACCTATACTTAAAATTACTTGCGTTTGATTTTTGGCCGGTAATTAAAATATCGTACGTGTCAGTATATAATTTGCGTAGTAGTCAAATGAATTTGTAATTCGAGAAGATACTAAGAAATAAATTACAAAGTAACATATGTGACTTGTTTTGTGTGATAAGTTCGCATATGCAGGTGAGTTAACAAAATAAATGTTTAAAATTACGAACCGGACAGGCTAAGTTAAGATTATTTATTTCTACTTTACCATGTTTTAATTCAAAAATATTAATTGTAGAATTTTGTACATTTATTATTATTCAATTAAATATTACTGTCATAAATTAGATAAATAAATCAAATAATTTCAGCAATTTATATTACCTACTGTTTAAAAATATCAAAGAAACCAAATGTTTTGACCTTAGTCAGTTACGATCATTTGTAGTCTGTTGGGGTTTCATATTACTTTTCCGTTTAAAACATTTATTGGCTGAATTGGTCATCATGATTACACTTATAAAGATATAAACTATTAATCAATTATAATAAAAGAATTAGAAATATCGTTAATATCTAATAACTTATAATAGGGAAAACCATAAGATGACATTTACATGCAGATTAATCTTACTATTTGGCGATATTTAAATAAATACAGAACAGGATCCAGTCGAAAACCGAAAAAACATTTCGAGATAAGGGCAGAAGTGCCAAGGAGTCATCATTCAAAAAACAGGATGCGAGACATTTCTTGCATTACCGAACTATGCATGCATTTTGAATTCGAATGATGAATTCGTATGAATATCTCGATTATTGAAATCATTCGATTACACCTATTACTAGTACTTATGTTATTAATTTCCATGCATAATTTATAGTGTTATCAAACGAATCAGACTTCATAATCGGAACCAATTGTTTAACGTCAAGGAAAGATACCGCATCGTGTTTAATATCCGTTTCCGATTCTAGAATGGGGAATCGGATTTCGATTCCAGAATAAAATGTCACTTTTGGATTCTAAACTCATGAAATGCTTTCCAATTGTAGGCTGGAAACCTATACTAAAGTTGGGATTCGCATGCCTATTCTAGAATCATAGATTTGATGTGTTGTTTCTTGCTTAATAAAACCACAATTGGAAAGGCCGCCTATTAACGTAGGTACGGCCACAATAGAAAACGGTAATTTTAGTTTATTTTGAGTCATCTTAGCAGCCCCTTAAAAACCAAACACTTATTCTATTGTAAAATGCCACATGTGAAGGAAGGCTTTGGTGGTAACGCTTCCAAAGAGGAACAAGAGCCAGAAGTCAAGGAAACCTGAAGAACGGCGGAAGCGCGCCGAGAAAGGAGTTTTTTAAACGGGTGGTCAAGCGTCTGATTATAATTAAAGTTTTATTTGCGTTGATAGAAATCGAGAAATAATCGTCGGAAAGTGCAAGGTCGCCAACTAGAGTGAAGCATCAGTGAAGCCACAAACGCGGAGTTGTCTGTTCGCCTATTTATCAACCAAGTAAGTCAATTAGTAGTTTAATTAAAGTATTTTATTGTTATAGATTAGCATGTTATACAAATCACAAAAGATTACCACACAGCTTAAAATGTTTAATTACAAGTTTGTAACACTTAATATGTGTATATTATATATATATATATATATATATATAAGTGCGTGCGTGCGTGCGTGCGTGCGTGCATGCGTGCGTGAGTGCGTGCATGCATGCGCACGTACGCACGCAATTATTGCAATAATAATTTCTGATTTTTCCAATAGTGTTGACATATAAATATTTATCAATTGTAACCGGCCAGATAGATGAATAATAATTTTCCAAAAGTGGTTTCGCCTAATTCTATCAAAATTACTTGATAGAAGTGTTCTTTGGTCAAGATTGAAGCGAAAGCCAGCACGCCTTTTTATGAATAATAATTATAAACTACTATTGCGGCTTTTAAATAAACAATGCCCAAAGTGGGCAATATTTAAACGTTTCTAATTAAGCACGCGGTATCTGACTGTTAGCTACTTGAAGGTCTTCTAAGTATTCTTCGCACATATAAATTTAAAGGGAACACCAAGAGATGATGTGATACGTTGACCGGTGTCGCAGCAAATTATGTACCCTTAGTTAACTAGATAAGATACTTTTTACGTCGCTTCTTAGGGCATTATGTAGCATAAGCAAAGATAAGAAGTGCAGATACGCATCTGCGTAATAGAATATAATTAGTTATACTTTTGGTTTCCATAATATTAATATCTCCGGTTATTGTATAATAACAAACACATTATTTTAATTAAAATGTTAATTCGATAAATTAAGTAACAACAAGTTATTCAAATTCCTGTTCTGGAGTATCAAATTCACTATACGAGATTAGTTAATTATAATATAATCCAACCTTGATTTTAAGGAGTCTTTGGTATAGTGTTTTTCATAAAGAAAATATTATATCGAACTGCGTTACGCGACTTAATTTATCGAATTAACGTTGAACTTGAAAAAATTATTTTTCATTAAACCATATTCGGAGTTACAAAAATAGATTATAATAGTACGGAAGCCAAAAGTATAACTGACTCTATTCTATTATACAGATGCGCATCTGCAGTTCTTATCATTTACAATGCTACATAATACTCTAGGAAACTCTAGTTAACTAAAGTTACATAAATCGCGATTGTTATTAACGTGAAAGGTTTTAGGAATTATAATCGGAATTATAACTTATTACATACTTATTTACAATTGACTGTAAACATATTATGTAGTTCATAAACTATAGTCCGAATTTATTTCTTAGTATTCGTACTACAACAGTTTTTTAAAAGCATCTTACCGGAATCATTAAGAAATCCATATGTAAAGAAAACGTGCAAGGATATAAGCTTCGTAAAGCATACTTGCTCTTTCAAATTCTTTATTCAGGTTGGCCCATCGAAAACAAAACACGCGTGTTTCATGACACTAAAACTCCTTTTTTGCAGTAACGCCCGTACCATCAAATTAATTTGCCGGGAGAACATACATACGGCTGGTTTCCTTCACCCTTCAACCAGAAAATTGGGGTGACTTTCACTCAAACATTTTAAATGACAAGAAATACTGAATGAAATCATTCGAAATATTCGATCATGCATACATCTCCAGATGCGAGTAATTCATTCGAATGAAAAAACTGCTCGAATACGTTGCTAGCGACGCGCGCATTTTAATGAAATCAATCGAAATATTCGATTATGCACGCATCACCGAGATGCTAGTAGTTCATGAGAATGATAGAAACTTCTGAAATCGTTCGTAGCGGCGCGCATATCTCGAATGAATCAATTCGAAATATTCGGTTATGCATACATCACCGAGATGCTAGTAATTTATTCGAATGATAAAAACTTCCCGAATACGTTCGTAGCGACGCGCGCTTCTCGAATTAAACAATTCGAAATATTCCGTTACGCATACATCTCGAGATATCTCGAGATGCGAGTAATTCATTCGAATGAAAAAACTGCTCGAATACGTTGCTAGCGACGCGCGCATCTCGAATGAAATCAATCGAAATATTCGATTATGCACATATCACCGAGATGCTAGTACAGTAGACCGCAAATAGCGTTGCTGCTCAGCTGCGCACAAGATAAACAAAGATGTTGAATGAGTGACAGAGACGAAGTACATACGTCACACTGCCAGTACATTCAGCCGCAAAAGTTAACTTGCGTTTTTATGTAAAGTGTGGAAGATGTTTCTTTATTATTAAGATTACAAGTGTTAATGAGCCATTAAGTGCTCATAAAGTTAAGTCTAATTTTAAAGGAACTTTAGTTTTACCTACATTTAAGACGTTTCTAAGAAATGTCCAATGACTTTCTAATTCCAAATCCGTTTACTATTATAATTTACAAGCTTTAAATAAATGTGCACAAAAGAAAAGGTGAAATGAGTTGAATTAATAAAAAATACACAAAAAATAGCAATAAAAGAACTTTCAAATTAAAAATGTACTAATGTTTAAATGTTGTAAATAGAGAGTGGATATTATGCAAACTGCATATCGCTTATATTTTATAGTAGAATGGCTTCCTTCGGTTTTAGATGAATTGCCCTGATTGTATTTATTTGGCACTAATTAATTTTTGCATATTTGACCAAATACTGCATATTTTGGTATTTTATACATATTTTGCATTTTTGTGCATAATTTAACTTTTCTGTGTAAGATGTGATCCACTTTATGAAATATTTTCGGAAGCCCTGTTCAAAATTAGAAGAATGCATTTTTAAAATAAATACCTTTAAATGTAGTTTCTAATATGCGTAGGTAGTTATTTAGTTGTTGCCGGGTTTAACAACTACCTAATACTTCCGGATTATTATTTCTCGGAATTGGCCGCTTAAAACTTTTCCTTTAACTTTAGTCTCGAAGACCATTTTTCTTCAGTAGCTGCAGGAACAACAGCAATAGTACCCACAAACAACAAATAACAAAAAACAGCAACAACACAAACAACAAATAACAAAGAAAACAACAATAATCAATTAAGAGCAAGTTTAACAAATAAGTTTTGGAAGCTGCTACTTTTTAATGGAATGTACCTATGTTACTCGCTCGAGAGTCAAGTAAAAAGTGAGCTCCGCTTCCCACTCCACTGTTTTGTCAACGCGCACCTCCGAGTCACCCGCAGCCCTATTTGCGTTCTACTGTAGTTCATTAGAATGATAGAAACTTCTGAAATCGTTCATAGCGGAGCGCGCATCTCGAAGGAAGCAATTCGGAATATTCGATTGTGCATATATCTCGATATATCTCGAGGTACGATAAATTAATTGGAACGATGAAAACTTCTAGAATACGTTAGTAGAGACGCGCGCATCTCGAAGGAAGTAATTCGCAATATTCGATAATGCACGCATCACCGAGATGCGAGTAACTCATTGGAATGATAAAAACTTCTCGAATACGTTGGTAGCGATGCGCGCATCTCGTAGGACGTAATTACAAATAATCGATTATGTATATATCTCGATATGTCTCGAAATACGTGTAATTCATTCGAAATATTCGATTATGCACGCATCACCAAGATGTGAGTAATTCAATGGAATGATAACAACTTCTAGAATACGTTGGTAGCGACGTGCGCACCTCTAAGGAAATAATTCGAAATATTCGATTATGCATGAATCTCCGAGATGCGACTAATTAATTGGAATGATAAAAACTTTTCAAATGTGTTGGTAGCTACGCGCGCATCTAGAATGAAATCATTGGAAATATTCGATTATGTATATATATAGCGAGATATCTGGAGATACAAGTAATTAATTAGAACAATGAAAACTTTTCGAATACGTTCGTTTTGCGACGCGCGCATCATTAATGAAATCATTCGAAATATTCGATTATGCACGCATAACCGAGATGCGAGTAATTCATTGAAATGATCAAAACTTCTCCAATACTTGGGTAGCAACGCGCACATCTTGAATAAATGCGAGTAATGCTTTCGAATGATGAAAACTTCTCGATTACGTTCGTTTCGAGGTTCGGCTGGTAATCGAAATATCGTTTGTATCGGTATAATTTGAATAGTATTCGAATGAATTTCTAGAGAATATACTGACAGATAATCGACAAAGTAACATATTTGACATGTTTTGTATGACGGGGTCGTATGTGCACTGTGTAGCTGAGTTAGCAAAATAAATTTATTTCTACTCTTCCTTCCTTTTATTTTTCCTCATTCGTTCATACTACCGTCCCCCCCGGAACCGCTTTCGCATTACTTCAGGGGGGTGCGGGCGTCCCTTACACACAAACCATTCATGCAGCATGCACCCTAAACTTAACTAACTGAAATGCGGTCGCCCCAGCTGAGATTCGAAACCACAGCGGAACAAGCGCAATTCAGCGTGACCTCGAGTGGCAACGCGTTGCTGCGCTAGACCACCGAGGTCCCTACTCTTCCACACTTAAATTCAAAAATATGAATTATAGAATTTTTTGAGATTGATTATTTTCTACTAAATATATTATTTCTATAAACTATGGATAAATAAATTAAACATGTTGAGCAATTTATGTCACTGTTTAAATATACCACTTAAACTAAATTTTCTTATCTTAATCAGTTAGGATCATTTGTAATCTGGCAGGCTTTTGTTATATTACTTTTCCGTTTAAAACATTTAGTGGCTCAATTGGTCGTCATGATTACACTTATAAAGATATAAACTACTAATCAATTATAATAAAATAATTAGAAGTATCCTTATTATTTAATAACTTATAATAAGGAAAACCATTAAACGGCATTTACAATCAAGTTTATTTTGGCGAAATTTAAATAAACACAGAACAGAATCTAGTCGAAAACCGAAAAACAATATGAAACAAGAGCGGGAGTGCCAGGGAGTTCTCAATCGTAAGGCAGGATGCGAGACATCTCTCCCATTGCCGAAATGCGCGCGCATTCTGCATTCGAATGAGAATATCTCGATTATTGAAATCATTCGATTTCGAAATATACCATTTGAAAGCTCAATGAAGGAGCTTTACAGTAGTTTTCTTATTTTTGGATTCTACCCAAATGTTTTAATGCAGTCCAAAATTTCAGTGCAATAGATGTTCGAAATGAACACCTCCAGCGTCCGTACATTATTAAAACTTTTATTAAAAATGTCATGGCACATTCTAAAGCTTTGTGGAGTAATTAGACGGAATTCGTTGATTATACGTTGTCATAAAGCATATCAAGCAACAAGTTGAGTTATGAAAATTATACTCTTTAAATATCCCCACAGAAGAAATCTAGCGGACATAAATCTGGCGACCTTGCAGCGTTCCTTCTTCCAATCCAGTGACAACAATTCCAAGTGCATCTCTCCAGTCAAATTGCCAGGTAAAAGAGAAGGACTAAGGAGACCATCACCAAAAATGCCAGCCTAAACATTTAATTTTTCGGTTTGTTCAGTATGTATTTCGTGAAATATCCGCGTTACAGAATATAACCAATAGCAATAATTATGGCAATTGATTGTACGTTCACGTTCACTTACAGTCTCACAAAATTGCAAAGTTGTGGTGTTTCAAAATTGGTTGAATACTGGTTCGATTAATACACGATAAAATAGCCATTTGCATTGTTCTCAACGTAGGATCGAGAACAACGTGGCTCAGAACCTCAACTTCCACTTATTAATTTCTTACCGGATTTGCAGCATCTCGGTTTTTATTAGCGACACACCAGGAAATGTTCTCACGAACTCGAAAATTGCGATTCACATGCTTATCAGCATGCTACTAGTTGAACAATATGGCGCCATTATTTGTACATTCATCGTTTTCGAAAAAAAATGCTTTTATTTCAACTCTTTCTGAAATCGAATCAACTATTTTAAATGTTTAAAGGAAGCAGCGACAATTACGAGATATGGAGCGACACTGAGACAAAAAGTATTTAAATGTTTACGCCAACGTATGGTCAACCAATGACGTCTAATCATTCCATAAATGCTCCAGAACAGTTACTACCCCAAAAGTAACAATAAACTAGCTAACAATGTGTTTTTTGATATTTATAAATTGCAATAATATATCCTGATTTCCGCTCTAGAAAACCACTAAATGCAAGGAATTAGTACAGTTTTATACGGAAAACGAAAAATCTCGGCGTGCATTAAGCTAGAAATAACAATAAACTACCTAATAATGTGTTTTTTGATGCTTATAAATTAAATTGGAATAATATAACCGATTTCCGCTCTAGAAAACCACTAAATGCAAGGAATTAGTACAGTTTTATACGGAAAACGAAGAATCTCGACGTGCATTGAGCTAGAAATAACAATAAACTAGATAATAATGGTTTTTTGGTGCTTATAAATTAAATTGCAATAATATAACCGATTTCCGCTCTAGAAAACCACTAAATGCAAGGAATTAGTACAGTTTTATACGGAAAACGAAAAATCTCGGCGTGCATTAAGCTAGAAATAACAATAAACTACCTAATAATGTGTTTTTTGATGCTTATAAATTAAATTGGAATAATATAACCGATTTCCGCTCTAGAAAACCACTAAATGCAAGGAATTAGTACAGTTTTATACGGAAAACGAAGAATCTCGACGTGCATTGAGCTAGAAATAACAATAAACTAGATAATAATGGTTTTTTGGTGCTTATAAATTAAATTGCAATAATATAACCGATTTCCGCTCTAGAAAACCACTAAATGCAAGGAATTAGTACAGTTTTATACGGAAAACGAAAAATCTCGGCGTGCATTAAGCTAGAAATAACAATAAACTACCTAATAATGTGTTTTTTGATGCTTATAAATTAAATTGGAATAATATAACCGATTTCCGCTCTAGAAAACCACTAAATGCAAGGAATTAGTACAGTTTTATACGGAAAACGAAGAATCTCGACGTGCATTGAGCTAGAAATAACAATAAACTAGATAATAATGGTTTTTTGGTGCTTATAAATTAAATTGCAATAATATAACCGATTTCCGCTCTAGAAAACCACTAAATGCAAGGAATTAGTACAGTTTTATACGGAAAACGAAAAATCTCGGCGTGCATTAAGCTAGAAATAACAATAAACTACCTAATAATGTGTTTTTTGATGCTTATAAATTAAATTGGAATAATATAACCCGGTTTCCGCTATATTGGCCTGCATTTCCGCGGGCACTAATGCTCCGAACCCAAAAATAAAAACACTTCTGTAAAGTAAATTCATCGAGCTTTGCAATAGTATCGTTTGATACGCTTTCCATTTAAATTTTAAAGGGGAAAGTCACTCCAATTTTGGGATTGATGATAAGCGAATGGACTGACTGACCCGTTCGAACGTTTTGTAAAAACTGAGGTATGGTCTCTCAAAACACACCTGCTTCGTTTTCGATGGGCCACTGTGTATACACACATAAATATGGTTTAAAATACCTACTAAGATGGTGCGCGGTGTCCTATTAAATGAACTGTCAGATTAATGTAAACAGTAGCGCAAAGTTCTGGAAATTATTAAATCCCAAACTGACATAGGTTTCAAGACAAAGAAGCATAAACTAGAGTACAAAACCGGCGAAATTGAGGGCGTAGTATTAGACAAGAATATCCTAATTGTACCCCCAAAATGACACCGTAGCTGTAGGAGAATTAATGAAAAGTATTCGATTTGAAGCAATTCAAGATATGACAATACTTCACGATTATTTTAGCTTAAAAATTAATCTCGCTATAATACTTATTTTAAAAGGCAATAACAATTGTGTGTATCAGTACGTCAGTTGTTTGTTTCTACACCAGTACATAATTGATTTAAAACCTTATTTGTAATAAATCATCCATAAAATTATTAGAAGGTGACGTGGAAAAATTCCAGTTTTCATCCACAGTGACTCTAAGTCACAAAATTTATTCTGCTACATGATATACAAGTTTGTCGTATATTCCATCTCAAGATCCCATATTTCCGTTCAAATGGAAACCCTGGTTCGTAGTAAGTGTCAGGAAATTCCACAAACGTAATTTATTAGCTGCTCAGTTATACGAATATAATAAAATACGGTTGTAGGTTATAGTACGTACTATTTGAATGATTACTACCTTCCTTGGTTTCAACCAGCGATATTAGAATAGCTGGCCCAGAAAATATCAAGAACAAAAATGTTCAATTTAATGCATTGTTCTACAGCGTACTGTTCCAAGATTTACGGTTGTAAATTAGAATCTCCAGAAACCCGTGGTTTACTATAAACGACTTTAAAGGTTGACATTGTGGTTGGTATTATTTGTTTAGATTACAATTTTAAAATCTGAGAATAGAATCAGTTCAATCTCAACAGAAATCTTCTTTTACGAATCCTTATCTTAAAAAAAATCCATTACAATTTTGTTAATCCCTGGTATGTTATACCCCAAAAATATTTTCAAAAGTTATCAAAATCAAGCAGCTAAACGACAGTTTTATACGCAAAAAATTTATTCAGTTAAGTTCCAAATAAGCGGAAATCATTTCTATGAAAGTTAAAAAATACATGTTCAATGTTGAATAATGTGCTACCAAATACATAACAAAGGCCTATAATATCATGTTTTTATATCAGATATAAGAAAAATACAGTGAAAATCGTATGTAATGACAATAAAGACCCCGACGTTCCCTACACATTCTTAGGAATGTTGTGTTGTGTATGCTCTAACCAAATTCAAGATTTAATAAATATTGGTAAGCTGCAACTTTTAATGCATCCGGTAAAACATTATATTTCTTAATTCATATGAATGGCTGCGCCACTTAAACGGTATATGTACGGAAACGCGCAAATATAACTAAATAATAAACACTACATCTCGACCGCCCGATCATTTATACAACATTCGGACATTCGGACCTTGAGAATTTGAACATTTCCCAAACATTAGAAGAGTGCTGGTATTATTAGGTTGATGTATAAGTTTGTGGCCTTTAATTTTCCGTGACAACAATGTTTTGTAAAACACATGGTGGGGGAGTAGATATTGTCATAGTAATTGTTACTGCTATGTCATAATGTTGAACTAGTGAATACATCTTGAGTTTGTCAATTTTTTAGAAAGTTAGTGTTATTTAGGTGATAAGAAAATAGAAGCAACAGCCCTCACATTACTTCGAAACTCCACTCAGTCATTTCTTGGATATAGTAAACGTAGGAAAATGCCAATGTAGTGTTAATCTGCAAAGAACGACACAAAAAAATTATAGACAGCCTTCGTTGCTGTCGCACATATGTAAGTATGTAAGGTTTTAACGAAGAACATAAAAACCGAATTAAAAATCGTCTGGAGGTCTTTCCAACACCAGAGCAAGCAGCCGTTCGACAGGGTTTAGCACTATAGACCACATTCGCACAATACCACAAGTGGTGGAGAAGGTTCATGAATATAATCAACCCCTTTGGGCTTTCGACACTGTGGGTTACTGGGCAATAATCAATTCACTGAAAAGATGTAGAATTGATTATAGATCCATACAACTGATCCAAAATATATACAAATATTCCACTTTCCTTGTCCAGATTTTCGAAGAAACAAATCCAAATTTATTAGAAGATTTTTTTTTTTTTTATAACTTTATTTACATTTACAATCTGCTCTGATGAGCAATAAGTAAATCATGTGAATTACAAAAAAAGAGAACATGTTGGATGCCGTCCCAGTGGAAAGCTCCCCCAAAAGAATTACTTATTAGCTATGTACAGATAATATTTAATACACAACTCAGACTAGTATCGGTCCGGAAGATCCAGAGGGCTGAGTCTCCTCAGCCTGCGAACTGCATTGCTGTTATCCAGCAAATTCACAGCAAGATGGTTTGTATGATTTTCTAATCGTGAAAGATACTTTGCACTCACGCACTGCACTTCTTCTTTCACTAATGTCACTCGGAGATCCCGGTGTATGACTTCATTTTTAACGTACCACGGAGCATCTACTATTGTCCTCAGGGTTTTGGACTGGAATCTCTGCAAAATCTCCAAGTTGGAGTTGCTTGTGGTTCCCCATAGTTGCAGCCCATATGTCCAGATAGGCTTGAGTATACTTTTGTAGAGTAGTACCTTGTTGTGTAAAGTTAACTTGGATTTTCTTCCTAATAACCAATTTAATTTGGAGAACTTTAGGCCCAGTTGTTTTCTTTTGCTGAATATATGTTTTTTCCAAGTTAGTCTAC
>JABXWE010009437.1:0-60805 GCA_014611495.1 Limonius californicus | reverse complement strand
GAAACAAATAAAAAAATATGTTAAAAAAGCAAAACGAGTCCTATAATTATTTCTTTAAACATGTAAAGTAATTTTTTGGGACGCAAATAAAATACGGTCTTGTATAATGGCTCTGATAACGTCTATTTGGATTTAACTTTCTTAAAGTTAACATGTAAGTATATGTTTTGTCCTAATTTAATGTAGAAATATTCATTACTGAGTTATTAAGAAATATAAAATGCGCACATTTTTTAGCCCACCGTGTATATAGTGAGTAAGAATAT
The DNA here is from genome assembly GCA_014611495.1 of Limonius californicus. Taxonomy (NCBI): domain Eukaryota; kingdom Metazoa; phylum Arthropoda; class Insecta; order Coleoptera; family Elateridae; genus Limonius; species Limonius californicus. Next base: position 60,539 of record JABXWE010009437.1, on the reverse strand, counting down.
GAAACAATTAGGTGCAGGTAAAATAGAAATCATACAAAACTGAAACAATTAAAGAACAAAACACATGTAATATCGGTAAACCGTAAAATTTTCAAATATACAGGGTGTTCTGCAATAGGATGTACATAGCTTCAGTACGCGTTCCTGGTCTCGTTTTAAGTTGAAAACTTCCCATAAACATATGGCCTAAAACTAATCGCTACAAAGTTATTGGCACTTTTCATTCAAAAAATAACACTAAAGAATTAAATCTTTATTGGTAAAGGACATCAATTAATGGTTCGCAAAATAATATGCTATAGTTATGTGGCAGTTTCTATCTCAAGTCTTCAAAATGACTTCCACGATAAGCTATGCACATCCGTGCCCTATGTGAAATTGTAGTGACCCCACCGCGTATACCAACGACTTCATACGGCCCCAGATATAGTAATCTAATGGCATTAGATCCGGTGACGAGGGTGGCCAAATAACGGGACCCTGGCATCCTATCCAACGGTTAACAAAATTTTTGTTTAGAAATGCAGTTACCGCCCTGCCAAAATGTGGAGATGCTCCATCTAGCTGTATTCACATATCTGCTCTGATATTTAGAGGTACATCTAACAACATGGTAGTTCGTCTTGCAGAAAGCGGAGGTAATGTGCTGCATTCAAACGACCTTCAAATACATATGGCCCAATCATTTTGTTCCTGATGATACCCAGACATTAATACAAAAATGGTGCTGAAAATGTGATTCCATGGGTGCATGTGGATTTTCTAGGGCCCAAACATGTGAATTTCTTGTGTTTGTTATTCCATCTCGGTTAAACGAGGTCTCATCCGTAAAAAGAATTTTTGCGTGCAACAGCTGATTTTCAAATAACCAATAGCAGAACTGTTCACGTGCAACGTAGTCATTTGGTAAAAGAGCGTGTACTATTTGTACATGATACGGATACAAGCCAAAATCGTGAATGTTTCTCCATATTTGCATTCGGTTATATCACTCAATTCCTGGCCCTCTAACTTTACAGGGATCGATTAATTCCGGCAAAAGTGCATTTTTATAAAGTCTGGTAAGTTTAGGAATTTGGTTCTCCCACAAATCTTCATCTTTATATATAATTTGATAAAATAAGTGTTTTGGCGTCCATACAACAAAATAACATTTATTTTTATTGGTAATGTTCAATTGACCTTGCACTGGATGCCATAAAAAAATTTAAATTAAAAATTTTAAAACATTGTTTTCGGTTCGTTCTTTTAGCGTTGACATTCTTGAATTGTAAGGGCATTTGACTTCAATCCATCAGGAGATACAACTATTCTAAATGTATAAATAAATTTCAGAAGTGTCTAAAGACCAAGAAATATTTAAAATGGGAAACAAAATTCGAACGCAAACTACCTGCTATTTTAATCCCAAGAAACACTAATCCGCTTAACTTTCCAGTTACCCATAGTTGTGAGACTTGCTGAATCATACACACAAACTATTATTACAGTAGTTATGCAACTTTGCATACATGAAATAGAAATTTATTTTAGGTAAACTCCAGCGAAGACATTGATTTGCTGGTGCCCCATAGTGTTGATACCACATCTAATATTTAATGGCACATCTTCCACTAATAAGGGTTTTCTAGAAAATATTCGTAATTCGCACCATTCAAACGGTGTAGCAGTTCAAATGGTCCAATCAGACGATCGTTAAGACTACCAGCTATCATTTTAACACTAAATCTATGTTGAAAATGCGACCGTCATCTTAAATGAGGATTTTCTGCGGTCCATTCATGAAAATTATGATAATTATTGATACCATCTCGTGTGAAAGAAGCTTCATCGGTCCATAAAATATGCGGTAGGTACGTTTTGATTATTTTGCACCCAATTACAAAATCTTAAACGAGCTTCAAAATCATTACCTATATAGTTTCAACTCTTTGATGATGATATGGATGTAAGCGAGCACTTCTTATTATTCTCCAAACCTGGTTTCTACATATTCCAGTACGTAATGCAATTCTTCGCAAACTTAAAGACGGATCATCTTATAATAAATCAGGATGACCTACGCACAACTCCTTGGCTGACTGCATGGCTTGCATTGAAAGTGTCATGTTCCCTCAGCTGACGATGCGAATTAAAGAAAACTGCACGCATAGGCAGTCTTCTATTGGGATATATTTTACGATATATTATTGTTGTGCTGCTGAAGCATTTCCATCACACAAACCGTAAACATAATGGATATCTGCATATTCTTCATTTGAAAATACCATTGGCATTGTGAATTACGATTGGAATAAGGATACAAAGAAGAAGCCAAGAACTTCGGTGTCACAGTAATAAACTGACAAGTTAATTTGTTAAAAACGATGCTCAAATGTTACCAAACAAAAGGCGCGATCACGGCAACTAGATCAGTACTTTAGAAATCCGTTGAATTAAAATTTTAGGCACATAAATTATGAAATAAATAATAACTCGTTAGCGGTTACGTTTAGGACATTTATGTTAATATGGACTTTTCGACTCTAAATAAGTTCTGGAATTCATCCTTGAAATATTACCGGTACGATTTGGGACATATACTGTCATGACAGAAAAATTGCCAAAAATGTCTTTATACTGTGAAAAACTTTGGAACTACTCAATTTTACAGTTGCTTGATTTTCTAAATCTTTCGTCTATATTACATTCTAATATACAACTTATATAGATAAGGTTTATGGAAAGCAACAGGAAACTACTATAGAGAACACATTTCCCTAGTACAACGAACATGTATTTTCTACTGCATGTTAGTTGCTTACACTCAATTTGAGTATGGCACTATAAGAAAAAGAAATTAACATTAAACTTTAAATTTTCTAAAATTTTTACACACTTCATAGACGAGCTTTGTTAATAAGTGAACTAGGGTTTTGTAGGTAATACGAAATACGAATTTCAAGAGACAATCAAACTTGTGAGATTAACAGAAGAATTGGACTGGGTTGGACAGCCTTCGGCAGATTAAATCACATATTTAAGAGTTCAATCCCAATTTGTTTAAAACGAAAAGTATGGGATCAGTGTGTTCTATCTGTATTGACGTATGGCGCCGAAACGTTAACATTAACCAAAAAATCTATAAAGAAAATGAAAACAACGCAAAGAGCAATGGAGCGAGCGCTTTTGGGAATATCATTAAAAGACAAAATAAGGAATGAAGACATAAGGAGACAAACAAGAGTATGCGACATTACGGAAAAAATAACAAAGTTGAAATGGACGTGGGCTGGACACGTGGCCAGAAGAAATAACGAAAGTTGGACCACACAGATCCTGTAGTGGAGGCCGAAAGACTCAACCAGAAGTAGAGGAAGACCACCAACCCGTTGGACGGACGACATACGGAGACTAGCAGGGAATTGCATACAAAAGGCCCAGAACAGAAATGAATAGACGCGCCTAGGGCAGGCCTATATCCAACAGTGGATGTTAAAGGCTGATTGATTTGTAGGTCAGAGTATAATCACATTACTCGAGAGTAAGGGTCGACCAGTTCAAGTCGAAGAAAGGAGGGTAAAATAAAAAGCCTAGGCGCCACCTGTTTTGAAAATTAATCTTAGCACTCGACGATGTCACGATGGATAAAACAGGAACCTCCCTGGAGTGTAACTTACCTTTGACGATTGCAAACTATTGGGAAAGAAAAACATAATCAAATAAGGAAGTCCGGACAATTAAACTTTTAATGCACAGCAAACAACAACAAGATCAACAAGCTGGAAGATTAACAGCAGGGTAACACACAAAATTATTAAAAGAGAATATTATTTATATAAATCGGCAAGATAATTTACGAGACGCAATAAAGCGAACAAATTTAAGTTATTATAATAATCAAAATGCAAAATCTATACAACGCGACTAAATTACCAAGTATTCGAAGTCGACGAGATCTTGTTACTCAATATCTATATTCAAACATAATAGACCTAACAATATAATTCAATAAACTTTTAACCTTTCGCAATACTTCCCGAGTGAAAAGTACAGATTCATCGAACGCACCTCGTATAAGTTCAAAAATTCAAATTGTTATTACCACGGAACATTTCGCTGCTCTCAGCGATAAACGAATCCATTGAACGTTCGCCAGACCTCCTCTGCTTCATATTGAACAAGATGACCATGAATGCAAAATAAATCCAAATTAAATGTTGAAAACTCGAGCGGGAGCAACTTCGAAACGGTAGAAAGTCCAGACGGGAAAAGACGCCGAACGATGAAATTTTCGGCGCTAGGGAACCTCTAGCTCAATGGCACAATCAAATTGGGTAAATAAAACTCTAGGAAAATTAATTGTCATACACGCCCTAGCGTTCCTCCAAAGAGGGCACCCAATCCCAAGGAACGGACGGCATACGGATAAATTTCTCTAACAACTACGGTGATAAATTGGAAGATCCGTCCCTAGCTTACAACAGCTAAATAAAACCGGAGCTGCGTGCACTACCACGAGGATTTCTCAACTCACTCTCCCATCTGCGTAGCATACCATCCAACAAGTAAAAGCTAAACGAATGCACGGTAACGTTACGAGTTCGAAATTGAAATAAATTCAAAATATTCAACATTTATGTAACCCAAATTGCGAAAATGAAAATCTAAAGCAAAACAATGAGGCGTACAAAATCGGAACGTTACAAAATTATTAAATGTAACTGCGGTAAAATCAACCCACGTTTATGATACACCGTGTGGTTCACGGGAGAACGAACCCACCAGTCCAAAAATAGGCAACCCAAAATACACCGATACCGAAATTTTATGATAATAAATATGAATCAGAGATGCCTATTAAGTATATTTGACAATTTACTCAATGAGTAAAGTAAACCTCATTCAAATCAAACAAATTTTGAATAGTATGATATTTGTATAATATTTAATTGTACTAAGTATTACATTATTTATGTTTCTAAATGAAAAAAAAAATAAATAATAACGGTACCAAATTCAATTGGAATTTTGAAATATTTTAGGAACGCATGACATTCGCAGTGGCCAATACATGAATCGTTTGTGTGCTCATAGTTAACATTTACCTTTCTCTAATAGTTCTTTTTGCACTCACATATTATACCGGGTGATTCGCGGGAACGTAAGAGCCTACTATTCCAAAAATAAGTAACCCAAAATACATATTACTAGATATTGCGATATCTAGATTTTTAAATAGGGTGCTATTAACCGGAGATGCCTGTTTGCTATACATGACAGTTTTCTCACTGGGTAAAGCTCAAGCAACCCAAACAAATGTTAAATAATATGATATTTGAAATACTTCAACTTATATATTTATCATTGAGACGTTTTCGTAAACACATATTTTATTTAAGTTCAGCAAAACAAAATACCGAATATACCAAGAAAGCATCTCTGATTCATAATAGCATCAATACAAATGTAGATATAGCAGTATCTTGTGATATGTATTTTGAATTGCCTATTTTTTCAAATGGCCGTGGCGTAACGGTTAGTGCGTTGGACTGTGGCCCTGCAGAATCTAGTTTCGATCCTACGTCCAGGATTTTTACACAGCCGTGTTTCTTCGGAAGGCAATGGCAAACCAACTGATGTACAATTGGGGACAAAAAATGGAAACACTAATTTTCTTCCTTTGTAAATAAGTATCCATGTCATCGAATCATAGTTGGCACTTCGTTGTTTTATTGTAACAATTAGTTGTCAATGTCACAATAAATTTATTTCAAAAGTGCGAAAATGTCCAGACATTTCAGTAATATAAAAAAGTAAGAGCAATATCATAACTAGAAGAAGGTTGTCATTAAGACGCGTTGCTCTGATTTAAATGTTAGTTAAGGCTCCATCTCCAAAATTAAAAAAGATGGTATCAGCAACACGATTTTTCAGGTCGTTTTGGATCTGGGCCTCCAAAAGTATTTAGTGAAGAAAAAGATGCTGTCTTGGTAAATTATATTACGCAAGCACCCTTTTCCATAGCAGTGGTAGCGCGAGAGGAAACAGATTTTTCCGATTCGGTTAGAACTGCATGTAGACGTGTAAGACAAGCTGATTTAATTAATGCCGCAGCTGCAAAAAAACAATTTTTAACTGAAGAGCATAAAGAAATAAGAGTAGGATTTACACTCCAATATCTAAATAGAGATGACGACTTCTGCAGTAGGGTTGTTCTTTCGGGGAAAGAGCTTTCCAATCTTGCAATAATGACAGAATACGAGTATATAGACCGAGAAATCAACGGTTTGAGGAAACATATGTTCACAGTTTAAATAATAGTGGTCGGTTTTCGGTTAACGTATGAGCGCAGAAGGTCGAGGGACTTGCTTCAATATAGAAAATCGTCTAACAATAGAGACTTATCGAAATATTTCGAATGCCATTATGTTACCAAGCGCTATTCAAAGATTTCCAGAACACCATTTCCATTTTTCAACTGAATCATTACCCTGTTCACATATCCAGAATTGTTAAAAACTGGATTCAAGAGAGTGAGGTAAATTTATTGGAATGGCCTTCAAAAGTCCCGATTTGAATCCAATTGAAAACATATGAGCATTTCTTTTAAAAACAATTCATTCTCGGCAGATTAAACCTAGAAATAAACGAGACTTATGGGAGGGGATACAGGAACCGTGGCGTCATCGTGATGAAAATTATGTTAAGCATTTGGTTCGATAATTTTAACGTTTCCACTATTTTAATGAAACTTTCTAAATAATTAAAATGAAATTAATTTGACAATGTTGACCTTCATAATGAGACGCCTATGAATTTGTGACATTTTTTAAGTCAGTCCGCATAGAAAGACATAATTACAATGTTTAAAATCAATAAAAAACGAGCGCTACATTAATGTTGCTGTTTCTATTATTTTTGTCCGCAATTGTACTTCTGCCAAGACCACTTTCCCTGGAGAAGAAATGTCTTACACTTCCCGCGGTTCGGAGCCCGGGTTAAACAGTAGGTCCCCTACGTTTGTGTACATTACTTTAAACGCACGTCACAAACGTAGGGGAGAAGGTCACCACGCTCTCTCTCTCTCGAGACAGCCTAAATATAGTAGAGAGAGAGAGAGAGAGAAAGACCTTTTTGGAATGATAGGTTGTTACTCTGCCATAAATCATTCTGTATGTGGATTTATGTAATTTAATAAACCTTCTTCGCTTTATTTCAAACTGCCATCCTTTGAGAACATACCTTAATGTCTAGATTTATCTAATTTTCATAAAGTCAAATTAAATTCCAATACTCTGTAACCAACTTAAATTATTGTGCAGTATATACGCATTGTCTTTCACATTGGCTGCAAGTCGCTTTCAAGTGTTCAGGTGGAGCGGCCTAAGCACCAGAAGGAGCAGAGGAAGGAATATAATTTGCCATATAAAGGTTACATTTAAATTTAAACTGCCGGGTCGATTTAGTATTTCCTTAAAAGTTGTTAATTATCTTACAGTTTTAAGCCAAGTAGGTTTACGGTTTTTAAATAAATGGGCATGAAATTCAGAATTACGATTAGTTCTTGCAATAAAAATGTTAACAAAAAATCATTTCTTATTTCCCCCGTCCGGATACGACTTTTCTAAATAGTTATTATAGCGACAACATTTTAATAAACTTCTTCAATTCAAATTTCATCGACTTGGGAGCACCTGTTTTGGAAGATACCAATGGGCAGAGATTCTGTAAATACAACTTTATTGACTTTTCACATGCCCGATGCGGAAATTTCTGTTATTCAGTGTTATTTTTCTATAATACGAAGAATTGAGAGGATACCAATTAAAGACAAGAGCAAAAAAATAACAGAACTGTCGTATATCGAACTTTGCTGGTTTACTTTCGAATAACACAAAATATGAGCTGAAATACTTTTTTCGCTTGAAACTTTTAATCGTTTTTGTGTAGATTTACACCACAGTCATATTTTAATTTATAAAATGGTTTAATTTGGAAAAGCCATGACATTAAACTAATTGTAACTATTAGACGCCAGAGTTATGTGCATTTTACTGACTGTCTTAGTATTGTTTGCAAACTTTAATAAGCAGCTAAATTTTATTATGATATGCATTTTGTCAACATAATACACTTTAGAGTAATGAAGCTTAAACTGTTAAGCAACAGTAAAGTTAGTCATTAATAAATACATAGCTGCAATAACAACCTGGAAACCTCCAACAGAAAATTTTACTTGGCTGGATTGTTTAGGCTGGTTAGTGATTCACTAACTAAATACATAAATTTTTTTAAATCTAATATAATCACTTATAAAATTTGTTATGCTTGCTGCTGAACCTAATTTGACAAATAACAATAAGTAAATGGTGCTTTTAAACTTCATTCAAGAAACAGAAACCATTCAGGATCATTTTTCTTCTTTACTTTAAGTGTGTACTTAAGTGCAATAACCTCATTTTTAACATGTTTCTGTTTTGTGAAACTATAACGAAAAAGGGCTTAAAAGCACTCAAAAGTATTCAAAAGTTCGGCGTGGAATAATTTTAAACCTTTTCGAAGTCATTAGAAATAAATTAAGTGTCAAAGTCAGTTAACTTTTCCCACAATACATGAACAACGACAGCATTAAGTTTGGCAGAGGAAATTAATTAAATCGGCAGTACTGAAGTGAGTTTTCCGTGCGTGTGCTGTTTCTTATTCACAGACACCAACTAAAATTCATCAATCAGCAGGCAGAGGCAGAAAATATCTGCATAAGCTTGACACGACTCGTTGCCCCTAATTATGCACGCAAAGATTTCTCGCTTAATTTAGTCCTACCGGTTCCAGAGTTCTCGTTCTCTCGTCCCATTCCACTCGGAAACTTCCTTTCGCGACGCCTCGATGACTGTGACGCTTCCGGGCGCTTCGGGTGCGCTCCGGTCACATTCCGGGGCACAAGGAAGAGGTCTCCATGGAAACCCGCTCCAGAAGGGGACCGCCATTTTGTCCCCGACTCCGGAGTTAGCGAAAACGCCACAAATTTATATCTGCCTCATCCAGGGCTCAAAGGAGATCATTACCAAAGCTTTCTACTCAATTGCGGATCGCCTGGAGTTTGATCTATTTGTCGACGCTCTTTACCTGAGCTTTTATCTTCATCAAATTGTTTTCATGGATTTTTCTTCTCTAGCTACGCATTACCGTGCCCTTTATTAATAATTTACGTGAAGTTAGGCGGTTGCTAACGTTAATTGTATCCGGTTCGTTAGGTCCAAAGTAATCGGATCATTTCGTTAACAAGACAGGGGTCAATTTTCTTCAACATTGACTTTTGATTTTCCGGCGGTTGTAATTATCGGTTGCCTTCAATTGTTTGGTGTTGGGAAAGGAATATTACCACAAACGTGTGCCAAACGAGCGGAAAATCTTGGAACAGTACATATTTTGTGCTTACTGCTTGATACAGGGTGTGTACAAATAAAGCACCAAGGTATACTGTAACGGAAAGTCAAAGCGTTTTATGTTTACCAGGAATAATTATATTAGCTTCTTAATTTAAGTTGGCAGGAACAATATATCAAAATATTTCTGCAAATTTCGTTGTTGTTATGTATCTAAAATGTATTAAAAACCATAACCAAACACTAAATACTTAATTTTTTAGATGTCAAACGACTTAACTAACGTGTCCCAACACTAAAACATAATCATTCTATACTATCTTCTGAAGAAAATAAAATCAAAGAAAAAAATTAACTTAAACAATTATTTGTTTACCAATGGCAAAATCACACTTTTTTCGGTAAATAGTTGCCAGATTGTGGTTCCAATTTTTTAAGTGAATTGTGGACGATATTGCATTTTTAGTTTGTATATATGAATAACTTAATATAATAATGCGATAGCACAGGAGGTGCGTGTCCCCTGCCTATGATAACAGGCTAACAAAGCACAAAGCCAGTGGTGTGGCCTTTCAGCAATCAAAAATTTGAAATAATGAATGAAACGTATTTTCATGGAGCGCCAATGTATTCCAATAGTTAGAGCACTAAGTTCTGGTGCGGAAGGTAAGTAGTGTAAGTGCCTACCCAATCGCTTTAAATAATTGGGTATCTGCGTTCGAATGAGCAAGAGGTAATGATGCAGTTGTTTAATGCATGATGCCACCGCATCTCCACGCGTAATGGATTTGGCACGCGACAGCCGAATATGAGAGCAACAACACTGGAGCTCTGACTTTCCGCCTTGTAAGCCAAACTGCTTTAATGTGTGTAGGACCTTACCATTATTATATTTTCATGGAATAGAGTACTATATAAATTCACAAGTCAAATGTTTTTCAAACATGATTTAAACAAAGCCATAGAAGTTCTTTCGGGCCCTTCCAGACGTCTGCGTTTAAATTCAATCGAAAATAAACTGTTTAACAAAAAAATACTTTTATGAATTTCATTTCATACTTATATTAAAAAAGTATTTTACTGAATTTAACAATTCATATTTTAACTAGAAATTGGTATAATACAATGTTTCTCAATTTAATATGATTACTGAAACTCCTTTATCGTCTGCAAAAATTAGGAAACTTCTAGGTCAGACAGTCAGGAAAATCTAAACAAATTAATAATAACCAGAAATTTTTACTTTATTTTAATCAAGGAATTAGTAAGCAATGAGAAAATTATGGAATAATGACACAAATTGCTTAAATTCAATAATTTGTAGGAAATTTTTAATTACTATTTGTCAAGCAAACTAGTAAATATTTTAAAAGTCCATGCAAGAATGTTGGTGAAATTTAATAATCAAGGAATTTTGAGTCTGTAGTTATGTGACGTTGAGCAATGTACAATTCAACTTCTACGTGTTAAATAAATAACAACATAAATTTATTATTTATTATATAATTATTATTATTATGTATGTTGTAATACACAGTGCCGGATTTCCCAATAGGCTGACTAGGCTGCAACCTACGACCCCAAGATTTTTAGGGCCTTACAAAGGAAAAATTAAAATATTAATAATAATAATAGAAAAATAATAATACAGCCATAAGTACTTTAAACAATGTATATGATAATAAAGATAAAAATGGAGCCTCTAGAAGAGAAGCCCATAACATATTGACAATAACAGAAGCACTTAAATGTGTGTTCCTGCTAAATACTACTTTGAAACGGTATTTTACAAATGTTGCAAGAGCAGTAAAGTTATAAAGATCGTAAATTGGCTTAAAGTTTAGGTATAAGAGAAAGCTAAGAAGATTTTACCAGATGTTGAATACAAGTCTACGAGTAGAAGAAAAATAAATCTTCCAAATGACGTTCTGTTCTGTTTTGTTGATACAACAAACAAATTATCTTCTATAGATGTTTTCAGGATTAATGTTTTTCTTCCTATAATCGATATGTTGCAACAAACTTTCAGCAAAGAGCATCTGCTTATTTCGAAAATTCATAAAAATTGGTATATTTACTAAATTTTGATATTACTAACTAAAAATTTCCATACCTACTGGGTGGGCCAAAAGTCACTTTACCATTTAAAATTAAATAAATTCTTGTATTTGTATTGTTTTTTATTTCTCTTTTACATACTATACTATACTATGTGGACATTTTCTTACCTATGCACGAAAAATAATATCTAGTAAATTACCTCCATTTTCACCTTCAGAAATGGGAGCTCTATCAATTGCGCTTTCCTTAACAGGATAAAATGGCTGGCTCTATAGCTTGGATTTCTCTGAAAATATTGTTTTTCAGCCCAAGTAGAAATATACGATTATTGGCAACCTCCCGCTCTTTTGAATATTCCCACAAAAAGAAGTTTGGAGCTGTGAGATCAGGAGAACGCTATGCTCAATGAAAATCGGAATTTCTGGAAATTAATCTTTTTTCGAAAATTTGCCGTAGCAGCAGTATGGATTCTCTGGCTGAATGGGCAGTAGCTCAATTTTGCTACATTCCAGGTGTATTATGTACGGTAAGAAGCACATGTCTCAACATTTCGCGATATTTGTGGCCTGTAGCTGTATAGCTGTATTCCCATTATAATCCTCAAAAAAGTAAAGGCCTAGCTAATGTAACCCCGCACTAATCCGTGACTTTGATGGGATGTAATTCGCGTTCAAAGAAAACTCTGGGATTTTCCACGCTCCAAAACCTGAAATTTTACCTATTTACAATGGAGTAGTGATGTTCAAAGTAAAATTCAGTACGTTTTGTTTTACAAGTTGTTCCATTGTCAATTTAGCCATCATATACTTCACAAGCTTCTAATACTGATAGAAAAATATAATAATATTTAGAGGAGAAAAAGTTACTGGATTTTCAAATGGTAAAGTGACTTCTAGCCCACCCGGTATATTGTGACAAAATACAAGGACCTAGAAAGTCTAACGCGTAAGAATTGTAAAAAATTCTGATTAAATAAATTAAATCTTCTAAATATCGAGACTATTTTGCGCACATTTTTTACTTTAACCATTTTCCCGGGTGAAATTAATAAAATCAGATTGCATGACAACTATGTTGTAGCAAACGTTGACGTTGTGTTAGTCGCATACTAAGAAAATTATCATTTAATGATATCATTGAAAATACAAGAAAGAATTTTTTAAATAGATATTATTACATTGCTGATTAAATTTCTCATTCTAATAAAATATGATATTTTACTGCTTTATATTAATACTTAAGGGCGGGGTGGCTCAGTGGTAAGAGAACCAAGCTTTGGATATAATAGTCCAAATGTTGCCCGGTTCGAATCACACCAGGGTCAGCACTTTTTCTAATTCCCTGGGTGATCGGTACTCGATCCCAGTCTCCAATTGCCATTGGGGATCAAATTAATGGCACTCCTCGTGTAACGATCGCACTAGAGGAGTAACAAGATCATTTACACAAAAATACTTCATAGGTGCACCAGGCAGATTAAGCATGGTTACGCACGGTAACCCGCAGAGTTGGGCCCTGTTGTGCATTGCACAAATTAACTTAGCCTTCTCTCACACCAAAACGATGCTTTGTCTATAAGGCCTATCAAAGCTCCATAATATAAATATTAATCCTTAAACTTTGACAAAAACAGTCGTCTTACTGTTTAAGAGCGCCGCAACTATATACACACCCAAACTTATATGGAATCACCCAGTATTTCCGATTTTGTTAAGTACTACTGAAATTTTGTTAATGGAAAATGAAAGGCACTTTGTACTAAACAAGTTTAATTATTAACAATAAAAAAATTTAACAAATGCTTGAAATTTACAACAGCGCACTAAAAATGTAAAAATTATAGAATTGGAATGGTTGATTACAGAAAAATTAAAACTTATTTCACTTTAATAGCCAGTGTTGCCATCCCTAGCCCTAATACAATCTTCAACCCGGCGGGGAATGCTTCTAATCAAATTGTAAACTTGTTCTTGAGGTAAGTTTGCCCATTCCTCTAGAGCGGCTTGAATGAGTTGATCCACATTTCCAGGATTATCTCTTCGAGCTCTAATCCTTTTTTTTAATGAAGTCCATACATATGGGATTAATATCAGGTGAGCAGGCAGGCCACCTCAGAACAGTGACATCTTCTGTTTCCAGAAAGTCTGTGGCAACTCTGCTGATATGTGGACGGGCATTATCATGCATGAAAATGGAAATATTTTCCATTCCACCTCTCCACAGCTTAACTATTGGTTCTAGCACCAAATCGACATACCGGCGCCCCGTTAACCTTTGCCGTAAGGGACGTAAACGAGTTTTTCTCTCATCATAATACCTCCCCAAAACATTACAGTTCCTACTTTATATCTTGGAACAGATCTGGCAGTTTGCAGTCTAACTTGTTTGCCTCGCCTCTTAAAACCCGAATTCGACAGTGATCTGATCTCAGACCAATTGTGGTTTCATCTGAAAAAAGGATATTTTGCCAATCTTCAATTGTCCAGTTCTGGTGTTCCAGACACCAATTTAGCCAATCAATTTTTTTCTGCCTGGATAACTCGGGAACCCTTAACTGTCTCTTGCTAAATAAATTTCGGTCACGAAGTCTCTTTCGTATTGTTTGAACTGAAATACTGTTACGGGCCAATTGAGCTTTTTCGACGATTCGAAACTAGGTTGATGGAAAAGAACCTACAGCTTAGCTCAGAGGAGTACGGGGAGTTCGTGAAAATCGCTTATGGGAGAAAATCTTTAGTTGTGTACAGGGCGAGTCAAAATAAGTGGGCGCCACCTTCCAAATCCAGCTGGTTGTAGGTCCTCGTGGAACGCCGAGAAGCCAACAGCTTACGGGAACGGAACTTACCGTGATTGTGCCTCCTCCTATATATTTAAAGCTTGCAAAATTCTTACACCAACAATACAAAAGACACAATAAAATACAATAAACTTTAAAACACATATAATGAAATGGTTAAAATATGACCGTACAATGAAATGACAAGTTATATCGCAAAAGGTTTGAATTACATGGTTAAAAATTCTTGAACGTTCAGGAAACTCGCCGCCGTTGACGCACAATATTTATATTATAATGAATCTGTGTGGCCAATGGCGTAGAGTTTACAGGAAAAATACAGTATTAATATCTTTTACAACAAACAGTAAATACATGGCGATTGAAGATCACTTTTAGATTGCATAAAAAAAGTTCAATATCGCGAAATTTTGCAAGTTTGCGCGAGGAGAAAAAGGTTTATTTTACACTGCACAACAAAAAAACTGGTTCTTTACCTTGAAGTTCGGAGAAGGCACGCACAACTCCGGCGATTTCCGGTTGCGGGGTCAAAAAAATAAAGAGAAGGAAGACAACGTTCTTCGGGGTAGCGTTGGGACGAGATGTAGCTGTTACACCCCTGTGGAGTGACAAGTTGCTTCCAACTAGGTCAGTTAAAGTGGAGACAGAAGCGAGACTTTTTCGGACAATGGGAACGAACCAAATTCCAGCAAAACACTTGCACGATTTCCTTTTTTTCTTCTCACATCACAAAGATCCGAACTGAATTCGACAGGAGCAATTAACTTTAATTGTCCAACACCAAAGCGAACATTCTGTTATTATTTATTTATCCGACTTTACGTCGATTTGATTATGCTCTACAGCAAACGGTAGTTCGGTAAATTAACAGAAGCGCCACGAAGGGAAAAGAAACTATATTCGAAGTTACGTCCATCTATCTTAAAGGTCTAGCTTCGACATTCATTACGGCCCCCGTACGGGCGACCGGGGCCATCAGAGATGTACAATTGACTGACTTAAAAACGCAACGGGAATTTGTACTTTCCAAAACATTGCACCACATTACAAAATAACGTGAAATATTCCAGAATAAGGGACACGTAAGTTCTGGGAAGCGTTCAAGGTCGAGCGCGGAAAAAACAAGAGTCTGCAATTTTGACACAAAGAAACTGTTAACATATCTCAAACTTCGAAAGACAAAACAAATAGCGAAATGGTAACCCAAAATAAGACTGCAATTAAAATGACGTTATTAATTCTGACGAAGGGGCAAACAAATTAAGAAATCAGTTCATATAAAGCGGCACGTTTTAAAATGAACATAACAATACCAACACTTGTAGCCTGCAAAAGTTGCCTTTGGAGCTCCGGATGAGAATAGGGTGATGTTGATAACTAGTTACTCTGCGACGACTTTGTCTAGGCCTGTTCATGAGCGTTTCCAATTCTAAAAGCTTGCATAGCTTTTTTGAAACAACCCCTCTGAAAATGGGACAAACCTGCGTAGGGCGTATTATCTTTTTTGACAACAAAGTTAAATTTACCCTGGCACTTCAATTTTATAATTGGACACAAATAACAAAATTTTTCGATGTGTACGTAATCCACTTTTTTCAATTAGTTAGTCTTATTTTCAACAAAAACCTTTTTCTCTTATGTGCATAACAAGTTTTCATAAATTTCTTATTATTAGTAGAAAATACTGGGTGATTCCATATAAGTTTGGTTGTGTGTTTGTATTTACAGCCTACGGCAACAAAAAAGATAAACCTGGTACTGGTAATATTACTAATAATATGAGTGCATTCCTATTCTTCCGGAGCGAGTAGTTATAAAAACAAATATTTTGTATTTACACATTTTATAAGTTTCCATTGAGAACTCTTTAATTTAATTTGCATTTTTGATAGTTATATATATTGAATGATTTTTATAAGTGAAATATTCAGCATATTCGCGTCTTTCTGTATTTTTTAATGGATATTATTTTACATTTAACAAAACTTGAAAACCTGGAAAATTCATACAACCTAGTTTCTTAATGTTAGTTTGTTTTTTAAACAGTTTTCAAAATAAGCGTATCACAAAAACTTCTTACAAATGAACAATCTATAAGTTAAAGAAATAAGCTACCCAAAAATGAATAGGGGTATTGTAATATAGAGCATATATTTGTATTTGGCGGCTAATGATCGTATATTATTGATAATTAGAGCAAGCGGCAATGTTTGATGTTAAAAACAAAAAACAATCGAATCCAGTTGTAATTGTTTAACCGTAGTCAAGTCTAGTGTGTGTGTTTGATTGAATAATCTTTCCTATCTTCTTCCGATCTCTTTTGTTTATTGTTTTTACTCGTTTGTTACATTTGTGTTGTTAATAATAAACAAAAATGCAGAGAAACCATTTAACAATAGAACAACGAAATTTAGCCGTTGCTATCCACCAAAGAGTAGATCGCCAGGTCGACATTGCTTATATGTTAGGAACCAGGCAGAACGTAATTTCAATTCAATCTCGTTTCCATCATTGTGGTCCTATATTTATTTTTTATAATTGTTAATTTCGAAAACGCTCGTTCCGCTTCGCAGCTAGTTATTGGGAACGTCAAATATATTTTTAATATAGTGTATAAATTTGGGAAAATATCTATCAAATCATTGTTATATATTTCATGTAGTATTTGTGAACATGAAAACGTGTTCCGTATTTCTTCTCTGTTTTTAAGGTCCTTTTCTTTTGACGCTCTTTCTTTGTTCAATTCAGTATATCTATCTAATTCAATCAGGTAGGTCTTAAAACCTACGCAATCCGTTTTTAATCTCCTATCAGTACCATTTGCATAACAACTGATGACAAGGTTCATACTGTCGTCGTCACAATCGTCCTTGGTTTTATTACCCAAGTCAAATAAAAACTTAAATTTCTTGCCCATGTCATCATACACTTTCCCTCTGTCATCCAAATATGTGTTTATAAATTTATATTTCATTAAAAATTGCATATGGGTTTTGAAGCCGTTTTTGAGGCATCAGGGAGCCCCTTCAGCATCTGGGGCTCCGGGCTCCAGCCCCTAAAGCCCCCCCTATAGTCCGCCACTGGGTGGTGGTAGTCTTATGGTATAGGCTGGCATTTCTTTATGGTGGCGTATTGACCTCGATATCTGGTATACCTACTCACGGGCCAACTCTATGACCAAGAGATCATTATGGACCATGTTCTGAACCGTCGCAACGCTGTTGGACGGGAATATTTTGTTTTTCTTGACGACAACGCAAGGCCACATCGTGCTCGGGTTGTTTTAGAGATACTTCGAAATGAGGAAATGAATCATCTTGCTCTTCCTCCGCTATCTCCAGACTTTAACCCCATCGAGCATGCATGGTACCTTTTGCAGAGACATATGGATCATCATAATCCAAGGCCTACTACTGTGCGGCAGCTGAGGGATGTATTACCGGTACTGTGACATCAAATTCTACAAGAACATACCTATTGATAATTGCATTGAGAGTATGCCAGCAAGGTGCAGAGCAGTTATTACTGCCAGAGGAGGTGCCACGCGGTATTAGAATTTAATAAATTTAAGTTAAGTGAAAAGAGACAATAACTATTTTCATTATAATATTGTTAAATTCTTTCTTTACGCGTACCTTTGTTCTAATTTTCATGTTCATTACAAAAAAGGTGGATTGGTGGATTGGTATTTGTTGGATTGAAGTCAGATTTTGAGCGCTAATCCACATCACCGCCTTGCTAGTTCCACAAAATTAAAATAGTATATGTATGTAGAATAAATAGTAAATGACGGTTACCTATTGAAACCGATATAGTATTAACAATTTCTTTTAAAAAATGTCTGCTAACACGAATAATATTATTGAAAAAATATCCCCGAAACAATTTTTATCTCAGCAACAATAATAAACTTGTAAAGTTTAAAGGTGAAATATTCACAACCTGCCATGGGAAAATTAATCACTAATAACCAACAGGAGCTACGATTACAAACCATGTTGATTACCACTACGTGTTGTTTTTAATGAAATTACTCAACTCATTTTTAAACCCTAATCCTCATTTTTCCCCAATTATCTTGAAATGAAAAACTTAATTGTTGAAAGTGGAGTTAGTACCCTTCCAAAGGATAGATCGTAGTTTAATTAAGCAGAGTAGAGAAGAGCAAAATTGCTCGTTTAATGAATAACTGCAGAAAATGAACGAGCATAAAGTGCATTTTTAGTTGTAACGATTGCACTTTTAAAATTGTGGAAGTTTCTTTAATAAACAGCACCCTCCGCGGTATTTGCAAGCTTTACCGAGGAGTTTCATTTAATAAAATTGTATAAAAGGGTTATCTAAGTGAAGTAGGTAGTCGGTCGGAACCGTGAGCGAGGCAATAAAGAAGAATTATTAAGGAAACCCGTGAGCTGGCAAATCCAGTCAAACTTAGCAGCACAAGTTGGGGATCAATGGATCAAGGAACGCCATGCAAGCGACTGGGGCTTGTCTAAAAAACATATTTTTTACTTATTTTGTAGTAGTTTGCTTGTCTAGAATTTTATAGCGGAGGTTTCGCAAATTTTTGTATAGTTTTCCCGATACATTTTAACATCGAAAAGTTGGAATTAAATTGCATTTTGAAGGTAAACTTTTCAGGAATCGAAATTTGCAACAACGTGAGCTCATTAGAATATAATTTCACATTAAATGAAACTAACTTCAATATTAAATAATTATGTACCAAGACATTAAGGCACGTACACATGATCTGTAACGTCACCCTTAGATATTTTATAATAATTAAAAACATAAAATAAAAACTTACGTAAACTATTTTAAGATTTCTAAACATCTATTTTACAAATACTGTGATATCCACAGGCCTTGTTACTTAAAATTGATATACGTTTACCTGCGTTACATCCGTAAAAACAACGAAAAGAATGAAATCATACGTACATTTTACTTTTAAATATCTATTGAAAGTTTACATTAGAAATAATTAATAATTGCATTTAAGTTAGTTGTAAAATTTCCATTTTAAAGTTTATCTACTGCAAGTTAAAATCTGTTTTTAACGTAAAAACGATTGCAGTGTGTTCCTGCCAGAGATTAGACTTTTAAATAACATGCAACATAAAAATATCCTTCAAATGACTGCACCTGCCCTCTGTTATACAGCAGCAGAAGTAGACAACACATACGTCTGACTTCTAGGTTATTGAACGGTTTATGATATTTGAATTTCTGTAAAATTAATGAAAATTCGATCTGGTTCTGAAGTCATTTAAACAAAACGGCATGATAATAATTCACTTATATGCATAATTAAGTTAAAAATTGTCTTGTAACACTGAATATTTAGTTTTAAGTTAATACATATTTTAACACCTGATAATTCGAAATTTTGTTTCTTAATAGAAAAGAAGAATTTTGTTCAAATGTGTGTTTAAAGCCCCCTTATGAATCAACAAATTCTTTTAACAATTACCGATAATATCAGTATCAATAGGTACTTTGGCGGTAGATGGCACACCTGCATACAATTGAAATTTGGAAGGGTGTGGAAAACATGGAAATAAAACCGAAACCTTACCGCATAATACTTGTATTTTTTTATATCATTATATTAACAGATATACAGGGTGATGAACTGTTCGATGCTCACCACCGATGCTCTCGGAAACGGTAAGAGATACGAAGTCGGTTGAATTAGGGAAAAGATGTGATTTTTTATGATGTTTGCTAATCTAACACATTTATATTCGTTCGTGATTTACCTATCACGAAAAAAACCAAAATTGTGATTAAAAAATATTACTTTCTCTACCACCGACGCTATTTCAATGAAGTTTGATACCTTTGTTTCTGACCACCCTGAGTTGAATGAGACCTTGACAGAAATTATCTAGACCTTCTAAATTTTTAACTGCGATAGTCAACTTTTATATTTCTTGTGGTAGTCATATTGGACTTTCACGCCATTCGGTAGACAAAAAATTAGCTCTTCAAATACCTAACCAACCTTTATGTTACCAACAACTTGTTGAAATTTGTGTAAATAATTTGTAAAATCACTAATGGTTTGAAAAAACAATTGAAACAATAATTAAAGTCACAAATTGTATTCCTAATTCCTAATTGTCATTTCAACTTCTTAAATACTCCAACTACCATTAGTAATACTTCAAAATAATGAATGGTATCAGCAAGATCGAGCAGGTCCTCGCAACGCCCGCATTGTTCGAGACTATTTAGATATATGTACGTTCTCCAAATTCATGGCTTGGCACGTTTCGTGCTGTTCGTTGACCTGCACGATCGCCATGCTTAACCCCTATGAATTAGTTTCTGTGGGGCAGTGTAGAAGATATTGTGTACCTATACTACCCCAACGGAGAATATCGGCCATTTTCGCCTTACAATCGAAAATGCCTTCGACTCCATTCCGAGGCAGCGACTCTCCAAAAAGCAGTGGACGAAGTTGATTTAGGGATTAACCTCTACATCATAAATAAAGGCACGCACTTGGAAGAATTTAAATAATTATCTGGTATTTCTAAATTTATATTGTTGTCGTTGAAGCAACAAGATGTTTCCGGTATTTCATCATCATCATCATCATCATTGACATTTTCGTCCCACTGCTGGGCATCGGCCTGTTCTCTACCACGTGTTTCCCCTCAACGCTATGGTGGAAACACCGGTATTTAAGGAGTTTAAATGACAACTAGCAGTACAATCTTGCACTTTGATTACAATTTCAATTGTTTTTCAACGTATTCGCATATTTGCACAAAGTTTCAAATTCCAACAAACTATTTTTTGTCTATCTGATGGTACGGAACCCCAATATAGCGGCCACAAGACATAAAAAAAGTCAACTATAGTAGCTTAAAATCTAGCTTTTTGTCAATATCATTCAACTCAGAGTGGTCAAAAATAAAACGCTATCAAGTTTGATTGATATAGCGTCAATAGTAAGGAAGATTATAATCCTTTTTAAACCACGGTATCCAGTTTTCCGTGATAAATCAGGAACAAATCAAAATATCCAAAACTCCGTTTCAGATTTTCAATCGCCATGAAAAAGCGAAACTCTAATTATATCCTTTCCCAGAATCCAGTGGTGAACGACGAAAATTTCACCATTACGTGGGTTTATACTTTATACAATAAAATAGCTAATGGAAGATTAATTTCTTTTTAATTTTTATTAAAGGGTGTTGTAAAAAATTACATATAAGTAATAGTGTTAAATATTTCGGTTCCTGTAATTATTGAAAATATTGTCCTGGGTTTTAAAAAACATTAAGATTTACGCTCCGCTTCATACGAAAAATAATATTTTAAAAATGTACAGTTATCCTCGGCTATCAAACGCGATTAGTTATCTAATTTTGAAAAATTTTAAGGGAATTTCTCTTGAAGACGGCTAATATTAAAACTATTAATTTTAGCCAGTCTTTAGACCACCACTGACGAGGGGAGTTTTTTATGTTGTCTACCTAGCCATGGAAACGAAATGCTATCGTGATAATTTTATTATGTCAAGTCTCTGTTTTTAAAATCCTTCATGAAGCTTTGGGAATGAGCAAGTTCTCAGCACTTTCGATTCCCAGGCTGCTCACTCCTGAACAAAAATTGTGTAGGCGACAAATTTGCGGAAATAACGTGGCGGCTTTATCCCAAGATGAGGACTTCTCCTTTAAAATTGTAACTGGAGATTAGACCTTGATACATCACTGGGACCCACCGACGGAACAAGAATCCATGCAATGGCTTCATAAGGGTCTCCACCACCCAAGAAGGCGAAGACGCAATTCTCAGCAGGAAAAGTGATGGCCACAGTTTTCTTGGATGTTGAAGGGATTTTATAGGTTGAGTATAAGTCAAAAGGGTCTACAATAACAGGGAGTGTCTACAAAGAAACAAAACTCAATTTGAAAGCAGCTATACGCGAGGAAAGACCTCACAATTTTGCCCAAAAAGCTGTGCTTTTGCACGACAACTGCAGGATGCATAAAGCACGAATCGTTAAAAAAGCAATTGATTTTTTTTATTATCATCTATGAATATTTACAATCTTTCATACAAAATAACATTCAGCAAATGATTTGTTTAAGGAGATAATAACATGTGAGAATACTCTCCAGTGAGAGCACTCTATCTGATGAACTTAACTATTTTGATTATGTTGCTAAAGAGACCAACAAGTTGAACATTTAATTAAATCTATTTGGGAGATCTTGTGGATCGTATCTTTTGAGTCTTTTGACGTATTGTCTGTCTAGTAGATTTGTTGCAAGTTCGTTTGTATGATCACTAAGTTTGTCATTGTATTTAACACTGTATGCCACTATTTCTTCTTTAATGAAGATATGGGAATGTCTTGCTGTATAATCCAGATTGATAGGTACCTAGCTGCGTTGAGAATGTTCCTGATTACTTTATTTTGGAACCTTTGGAGTATCTCTAGATTTGAGTTACTGGCCGATCTCCACAGCTGGATTCCGTACGTCCACACTGGCTTGAGGATAGCTTTATATAGTAGTAGTTTGTTGTCAATAGAGAGTTGAGAAGTTCGATGAGCCAGTACATTTTTCTGTATTTCAGACCTAACTGTGTTTGCTTCTTCCCGATATGTGTACGCCAGTTTAGTCTTCTATCAAGGGACATGTCTAAGTATCTAGCACTGTCTTCCTGCGGAAGTTGCTTATTGTTTAGTAAGACTGGAGGACAGGTCTCTTTCCGCAATGTGTACGTCACGTGTACAGACTTGGCTTCGTTGGCCTTAAATCGCCAAGTGTTCATCCAGGTTTCTATTTTGTTTAGGTTTAGTTGAAGTAGTTGTGATGCCATTCTCGGATTTTTGTGGGAGGCCAGCACGGCAGTATTACCCGCAAAGGTTGCTGTCATCGTTTGTCTAATGGTTGGAATATCTGATGTGTGAATTAGATAAAGTGTGGGACCAAGAATACTGCCTTGTGGAACGCCAGAATGGATAGGATACAATGCGGATAGTTCTTCTTTGAATTTCGCTTGATAATACCTGTTACTTAAGTATCAGTTGAAAATATTAAAGTAAGATGTTGATAAAGTTTTTTTTTATCTTGTAGAGTAGTCCAGGGAGCCAAACTTTATCAAAAGTGTGGCTAATGTCTAGAAGGGCCACGGAGCAATATCTTTTTAAATGTAAATCGTGATTAATTTTAGTCATTACTATGTATTTGTTCTATGGTACTATGACCTTCTCTGAAGCCAAACTTATGTTTCGGCAAAAGGTTTTTTTCGTCAAGGACTGGTTTTAATCTTTGTAGAATGAGCTTTTCGAATATTTTAGATGCTATTGGGAGGAGACTGATCGGTCTGTAAGAAGATACTTCGTTCTGATCCTTGCCGGGCTTCAGAATCATAATAATTTGAGCAATTTTCCATTGTTCTGGGAAGGTTTCCAATCTAAAAAGGTCGTTATATAAGTAGGTTAAAGCTTTGTAACTACTTTCAGGTAGTTCTTGGAGTGTCTTGGCTGTTATGAGATCATAACCAGGCGACTTATTTTTTTAAGTTATTAATTACAGTTTTTGTTGCACTAATTTAAATTTTTTTAAGTCTTTCTAGAGTGCGGGTATGTTCTCCTACTGATTGAAGGATTACTCTTTCTTTTTCGTCAGAGATGGTTGAGGGATACGGCTGAAAGACGTTTGATAGGTGGTTGGCGAACGTATTTACTTTTTCGAGCGGATTTCTTGCCCAGGCGCCATTTGTTGTCCGAATTGGCGGAAAGATTAACTGAGGTCGTTTCAGCTTCTTTGTGGCCATCCACAGGCAGCAGTAGGTGTCTTCTGTGGGTGATAGCTTTGTCAGATAATCTTGGATTCCCTCGTTTTTTATTTCTTGCAGTTTTGATTTGAGATCGTCTTAGTTTTCTCTTTTCTGCTATTTTCTACTTAATAAGTATGGGAATAGTTTCTTGAACCTCAGATTCTTGATATTCAGGTGCGGCGCCCCATGCTGATTGCTGTAGTACTGAGTTGAGGTGTTCTACAGCTTCGTATATATCTGTGGTTGTTTGCAGTGGTATGTTTAAATTTATTCTTTCGTTTACCAACTCTCTAAAATAGTTCCAATTTGTCTTTTTGCTGTGTAGTTTAGGAGGC
Source organism: Limonius californicus (assembly GCA_014611495.1). Classification (NCBI taxonomy): domain Eukaryota; kingdom Metazoa; phylum Arthropoda; class Insecta; order Coleoptera; family Elateridae; genus Limonius; species Limonius californicus. The sequence continues at coordinate 36,168 of JABXWE010009437.1, read as the reverse complement.
TTGGGGAGTTTAGCGGTGTGGGTGTAATATGTGACGAGGACTGGTGAATGATAGGAAGACAGATCTAAGCATGTTTCTGTTTTTAAGTAGTTTACTGATATTCCGTTTATAATGCAGAAATCTAACAAGTCAGAAATTTTTTGGAGATCTGATGGCCAGTATGTTGCTTCGCCGGTTGAAAGATGTTGTAGTTTTATCTTTCTCATTGTTTTGAGTAATTTTCTGCAACGCGTTAGAGAGACTCTGGATCCCCACTCCTAATGTTTTGAGTTGTAGTCACCTCCTGCTATAAATCTAGGTCCGAGGGTGTTAAAGAAAGATTGGAATTGTTCTTTTTTAATAGAGTGTCTGGGAGGAGAGTATACCGCTTAAATGATAACCTCTCTGTTGTTTAATGTAACCGAGATGCTGGAGGCTTGAAGATGTTCTTGTTGATATTTTTGTATTTCATGTTTAATAGCTGATTTTATGATGATTACGGTGCCAGCGTGTGCAGTGCCATCTGGGTGATTAGTTGTATAAATATTATATTTTGGTATTTTTAAATAGGTACTTTAAGTTGGTGAAACGTGATTCTGAAATAATCATAATGTCAATATTGTGATGTTTCAGAAATGTTGTGACTTCTTGACAATGCTGTGTCAAGCCGTTGGCGTTGCAGAGTGCTAACTTGAGAAGGAGGGTTATTGTGGGATTTTTGATATAATGGTCGTGAGTAGGTTTACCATACTATCCATTCTTTCCATAAGATTGATCATCATTGAAGCAATTGATGAATGCGGCTTTGAGGAATTATAACATCCACCATGCAGTCCCGGCCTCGCCCCCTGTGACTATTATCTTTATCCAAAACTCACAAAACACTTGAGAGAGCGTCGGTTTTTGTCGAATGAGGATTTGAAAAACTCTGTGGAGTCGTATTTTGCAGAATTATCAAAAGAATCTTTTTTCGAAGGCATAGCGTTAATGGTTCTTATGTTGACAAATAAAATGTTGTTTGTTCTTTAACTTCTTTCCTTCATACTTAGGTAGATAACATAAAAAATCTCCCCTCGTAATAATCTTTGGGATAGAATGGTGGCCACTAGATCTTTACATGTCTTTATGAAATGAGAAAGAACAGATTCAAAACGCGAAACATCCAACAGCTACTTAGAATAGTTGAACATTCGCGATCCCAAAAAATAGCCAAAGAATGATGATTCAGAAGTAAATACACACTATGGTGAAGAAATTTCGATGTAAAAGACATAATTCGTGAATTTAGATATTTCAAAATGGATGTTGGTAATTAAGTTGCAAAAGATTTGAAGCTATGGCGACAATTTTCCCATTTGAACCAGTGAATATGAAAGAAATTTTAGTTCGATGAATGAAATAATGACCTAATTAAAATGTTCCGTCTCTGTTAGTACTGCAGCAGCTCTGTTATTTATTAATTATGTTGGACCACTATTATATCAATTTAAACCAGTAAATTATACCCGATCCTGGTTGGCAAGAAGTCGCCATTTAGCGGATGACAACAGGAGCAAAACGATGGAATTTAAAAAGAATAAGACGAATTAGTGATAATTTTTGTCTTGTGATTTCGTAATAAAATATTATATCAACCGGAATGGTATGTCACAACAATATTATTTTTCTGTGATTTTTGGTGTTATTTACATGATTATTTGTGTAACTTTCTTCTGTGATTATTGTGATATTGTAATTCTGTAACTTTTTTTGTGCTCTCTGTAACTTGTGTTATTGTTGAGAATCTTCTTTGGTTACTATCCGAATCTGGAATATACTTACTTTATATTTTGTTTCTGGTCGATTGTAAATAAATTTGTTTGTAAGAATTAAAAACGTTTTCTTGTATGCTAGATGTCTATCTATTTTATTGTCATATTTTTTAGTCACACATTATTTTTTAAGTAGCGTTTCGATTCGTGAAATTTTCCATTTCAAGCCCTCTTATTTATATTTCGTTTTAAGCTTACTGAACCCCATCAAATAATTATTACTGAAGAAACAATTTGTTTAAATTTAGAAGTTAACATCTGCTATCAGTAAAATGAAGTCTGCATATTGGAACTCGTAAAATATATTCATTTAGAACTGATTAGATTAAAATTTAACAGCTCACCTAGAAAATCCAAAATAGACCCTCCCTACCAAATACAATCCTTGTTCTAAGAAATTGCGATCATCCATTTCTGTTCTGCTATACATAAGTGCTTAATATTACATTTATTATACAAAATTGCAAATGAATAAATTTGCATCAATGCTTCTTAGTAGACGTGCGCTACCACATGTATTTCTGCACAACCAAATTATATGCTAGGATGCATGGTACCCTAGTAGTGATATAAAAATACGAAACTTTTGCTTCACTTTATTGACATCAATAAAATAAATGTTATTGTACATTTAATATTTTTATGGTTAACAATAAACGGTATCAAAGATTAACATTACACAGACTTATAGTTTGAATACATGGGGGTATTTAAAACTGGAAGGTTCTTAAGTTTTTTTTTCTAAATAATTAAAATTGGTTTTAACGTTCTAATATTTTACTAGTAGTAAACTGTATCATACAATTTCCAATAGCGCCTATCACAGCAGGAAATTAGTAATCAAATTAATGAATTCATCTCCTGAGAATTTTTAGAAATGCCAAGTAATAACAAGAAGTGCCAACTAAGACTAATATCTACAGTATATTCATTGCCCATTTAAAAATTCTAATCTACTAATTTGCATAAAATACCAGATTTTTCTATTATACGAGATGCTTTTTTATCGCGGGGCGCCTTAATTCACTCTAACGCAACACACACTGCATTTCATTGGTAACTTTGCTATAAATAATATAGTAAGATGCTAAATTAGCAATGCAAACTAACTTCTGAATACACTATAGGAAGATGCATTTCTATTTGGGTAAATTTCAGCCTTGCTGCTGCATCAGCATGTTTTCATCATTCTCCGAAAATGAAATGTGCGTTGCCTACTCTGAATAATCAGAAAATTAGAAAATAAAACAGGGAAACTGACAATTTCACACAGGGGTTAATTCTTTTAAATGCAACACATACATAGAAACCTATAAAAAACATTATCTGCAGTTTTTTAATAGGGACTTAAACCAACATTTAAAACCTTTATAAATCACATGAGCTGTGGGCTATTGTCTTTCAAGTAATTAAACTTTACATATTCCAATAATCCTTAGCTTAATAAAACATGCATTTCACAACTTTCAACTTAAATCGTAATAAATATATTCTAATGGTTTCATTCCAACTAAAAGGTTTCCGTATATAGAAAACCATCACATCAATCTCCTATTATCGGTACAAGCGTGGTTCATTCGATATTCTGCGTACATCATACCAGTGTTATGCCAATAATAAAGAGCACCAACAACGAATATGTGCCACCATTGATGAGAATGTCCAAGATAGTCAAATTTTCCTGCTGAAAATCTTTCTGGAACTTTGGTTAGGTAAATGAGGAACGCCGTGCCACTGATGAAATACATCCCTAGAACTCGTGGAAAAAGGAGCTAAAAATTACACAAAAGTTGAAATTAGAGACATCTAAATAATTCTTTTCAGGTAAACGTTTCTACTTACACTAACTACGGGATTCTCAAATCCTCCCATTGTTATTGTCCAGTGAAACGTAGGAACAACACCGTAGGCTGCCCATAGAACAAAAATGGCCATCTTTGCGTTGGAATTGATGTTAAACTTGGGATGTTGTGCAGCCATAGCAATTATGAAAATTACCGAAATAGTAATCAAATAAAAATTGAGCAAGTCCTGTAAAAACCTGGTTAGCTTAAAAACAACTACAATTTTGGAAAAACTCACCTCATGGCACCAAAATGCATAATAAATGCCAGACATGTATATGGCAAGTAAAGACAGCGCAATTCCAAACAGATCGAACGACAAAAAATAGTTAAAATCGTGTTCAGATCTACAGGAAAATGTGTGATATAAGGCAGATAACGCCATGCAGGCCTAAGATATTTAAACATTTAGTAATTATTAAGTTTCCTCATAAACAACTATTTAACATTACCTGAAAACAGAAGAGCAGCACAGTTACGAAAAATTTGTCTAGGAGTGAAGCGTGTAGTTTTAATAGAATTAAATCGTAGATGGTTAACCCTAGAAATAGGACAAATCCAAATATGTGAGACCATATGTTTATGGTTTCATTTGTCCACCAAAATATGCTGGAAAAAAATAAATTGTAAAACATTTTATATATGTAGTGCAAATTAAATAAGTTGAAAAAGTACAGGATAATTTTATGCGAAAATAAATGTTGCAAAAGTGAAGTGTGGAAAATTGGCAGTTATTACACTTCACAATAACATAAAAAATATATTTTAGTCTTAGGTTTATTCTTCGAGCTTAAACACAACTGACAGGAAAAAATAAGCAACATTCAGATTAGCATAACAGAAGTCTTGGTATTCGATTCTGTGTATTAGATGTAGCTTTCTCTAATATATTATATGTCACGACATATACAGACATTATATCGTGAAACGTTTATTAACTTTCTATGCCGTATGGGAAAATAAACTTTTTCGTTACAATCATTCCTGCTGATCCGAGCTCTTGGATATATTTAGCGAGTAAAGTCAAGACCGGCCAATTCAATATTCTATTTCAAATTTACAGGGAAGAACCCAAAAAAACAGAACGTTGTTAACGCCAGGATAGAAAAATATAATTTTATCAGGAAACCTGATCTTACAGTGTTTATTTCCATTAAAAATTAATTATTGGTTTTTAATAAATAATAAACATAATTAATTTATAGGAGTAATCAAAAAATAAAGAAATATTTACAGAGATTACACGTGAGCTACAAAGTTTCCAGTAAAAATGGTTGCACTACGTTCAAACAATTTTTTAATAAAATCAACATAACATTTACTATTTCGCGAAGTATAACATTTAGAGTGTGAGACCAAAAAAAGTTAGTTATAATAATCCAATCGCAGGCTAATTTTCAGGTTTTCCTATTGAGACTGTTATTATTACTTTTACAAAAACATGAAATAAGGTAAATCAAAATTTTATCTTTATGAAACTATCCGTGTTTGTGATCTGAACGATAAAAAATAAAGTTGAGTGGTGTTAAAAAATAGTCAAAAATTAAGACTTTGCAGAACGAAAAGTAGAGGCAAGGTTTATATATTTGCAAACAAAGACATAATTACAACTTGCGTCAAGAAAATAAATCAATATGTTAAATTATATTTGAGATAAAACAGACTTTTTCAGATTTATAGTGACGCATATCTAAAAGAATTTTATTTTTTCAAATTGTTAGAAGTTTCGCGTTTCTAATTCCGAAACCAACGATGAAATTTTTATTCCCACTGACATGCAATAACTGCAAAATAACTAATCACAGATTATGTCTGTATGGAGTTACTTTGTATGTACTGCATTATCTCAGCTTTGAGATATAGGGCTGTCCATATAACATAAAACAGTTGTATATTTGACTGGTTGTAAGTTATTTGCACGCCACCGCTTGCTCGCCGCCGTTTGCTCGTCGTCGTATGCTCGACTGCCGATTGCGCACTGAGAAAGATGTTCGCCAAGACAGTTGCTTGCCATCCGTTTGCTGGACAGCCAACTTGCTCGCAGTACTAAGTATAACTGCATCAACGCAGAGAAACTAGTTTATGCGTTTGATAGGCACTTTCGTTTCTAAAATAATATACCACATTTTTGCTTCAAAATTAAAACCGTTACTGTTTTTTCTAAATGCCATAGGTATGGGGAGATCATTATTTAAAACCGAATAGTTTCTAATATTTTGAGAAATATTCGTGTATTAAAGTGGCCTGGGTGGATAGCAGTTCATTAAATGTTTTGGGAACTTAAATTTTTGCTTCTACACACCCACAAACTTATATGGAATCACCCAGTATTTCCGATTTTGTTAAGTACTACTGAAATTTTGGTAATGGAAAATGAAAGGCACTTTATACTAAACCAGTTTAATTATTAACAACAACAAAAATGTAACAAATCCTTGAAATTCACAAAAATGCACTAAAAGTGTAAAAATTAAAGAGTTGGAATGGTAGATTACAGATCTTCAATACTCTAGAGCGGCTTGAATGAGCTGATTCACATTTCCTGAATTACCCCTTCAAGCTAATCCTTCTTTTAATCAAGTCCCACATATGCTCAATGGGATTATTATCAGGTGAGCAGGCAGGCTATCTCAGAACAGTGATATCTTCTGTTTCCAGAAAGCCTGTGGCAACTCTGCTGATATGTGGAGGGGCATTATCATGCATGAAAATGAAAATATTACCCATTCCACCTCTCCACAGGCTAACTATGGGTTCTAGCACCAAATCGACATACCGGCGACCCGTTAAACTTTGCCGTAAGGGACACAATGGAGTTTTTTCTCCCATCATAATACCTCTCCAAAACATTACAGTTCCTCCTTTATATCTTGGAACAGATCTGGCGGTTCGTAGTCTAGCTTGTTTGCTTCGACCTCTTAAAACCCGAATTCGACGGTCATCTGATCTCAGACCAATTCTGGTTTCGTCTGAAAAAAGGATATTTTTCCAATCTTCAATTGTTCAGTTCTGGTGTTCCAGACACCAATTTGGTCGATGAATTCTGTTCTGTATGGATAACTCGAGAACCCTTAACTGTCTCCTGCTAAATAAATTTCGGGCACGAAATCGCTTTCGTATTGTTTCAGCTGAAATGTCAAAACTTAACAAGAGCAACAATTCTTCCCCTATGAACATCTGACAAACCTACGTAGGGCATATTACCTTTTTTGAACACAAAGTTAAATTTACTCTGACACTTCGATTTTACAACTGGACACAAATAACGAAATTCTTCAATGTGCACGTGATCAACTTTTATCAATTATTTCTTATCTTATTTCCAACCAATACTTTTATCTCTTATCTGCATAACACGTTTTCATAAATTTCTTATCATTAGTGAAAAATACTGTGTGATTCCATATAAGTTTGGTTGTGTGTAAATCAAGAAAGCAATTTTAATGATGTTTTGAGAAGCTATTAAATAAAAATAATTTAAAAATACACACACATGTAAATATACAACAAACAAATCAGATACTCTTATAGTTAATTTTATCAGAAAATAATACTTATTACCCTATATGAATGCAAATACAATCCGATGGAATGTAATATTTTTTAAAATTACCAAGAGCATATATTAAATGTCTACAGATATTTTATTTTAAAAATAAATTGCTTTTCGATCACTTATACGGCGTGCAATCGGCGTGGCGAGCAAATAGTTGTCGAGCATAGAGACCCGCGAGCAAACGGCAGGCGAGAAAACGACTGGCGAGCAAACGGTGGCGCGAAGTAAGCGGACACCATTTGACTCCCTTAATTTCTTAGGCATTATAAACAAAAGTGCATCTAGTGGGAGTATTACAACTACTTTCAATAAATTAAACATATCCACTAAAACTAAACCAAGTTAATAGTGGATATAAATGACTTTGACAACCAAAAACAGTGATTGTTATGATGATAATTATTTATCACGTTTATCAATTCCTAATAATTATTAGAAAATTACCTATAGAATACAATATCTCAACTAGAAAAATAGGATATATCTTGATTAACAAACTGCTGATTTTTTTCTTTAAATATGATACTTCAACAAGTCGGCATTTGCAGTTAAGCAATTTCCAAAAGGTCCCTACAGACGACGTGACAAACGTCTGTCAACGATGGGCAAATGCACGTTAGCCACACCGTGTGTATAATTTGCACATTGCAAATATACCTAACCGTTGGTGTTCGTGGACGTACAATTTAGTAGACGGTAAATATTCCACACATCAAAGAAATAGACGAATGTTGGTCGCGGTGCACGTTTAACAGGTTCGCCTACACTAGCAAATCCCCAGCGTTGGACACATCGTGTTGGTAAAATATGGCAAATGTTTACGTTCGATACACGTTGGCCCAAATCTACAGGATTTTACAAACGCCAACGTTGGCCGATGCTTGTCACATCGGCTGTAGAGGCCTTTATACATAGCTCATAGAATTTTCGACTCATACATCACATCTTAAGAATTGTGTTCAAGTAAAAACGATTAACTTATATTTAGATAATCTACAGTTGTTTTAAACTGACAGGGGTTGAAACGGTTTATTTAATTTTATAGGAGGTGACTATACGAAAAAGTAGCGTATCTAACCGTTTTAATGCTTTGTAAATTTTCCTTTTATTATTTTGTTCTGAAATAATTCGGAAAGTAAATACTTACAACAGTTCAATTTTGCATGGTAATGTCTCAAATCGTATTTAATACCCTATACATAAACGCATATAAAAGTGATTGAATATAATATGTATTTCATTTCCAAATATACCTACATTTATGGGTTATTGTGTGAATATATACCAGGCTTGTTCAATTGAAACCCATCTTTGATCAATTTAACCTTGAAAATAAATGCAATAATGCTAACGACGCCGACGTTTGTTAATGTTAGTAGTGTTTGTAAGCAACACATTAATAACTTTCTGGCTTTTGAATTTAATTTTAAAATTTCAGTTTTGAAATGGCGTTTGTTGAAAGTCCGTCCAAGCTTGATCAGCATGCGGTCCTACAATTTTTATGCGCTAAGGGTAAGCAGCCATTGCAGATTCATACGCGAATGCAAGCAGTGTATGGGTATGCATGTATTGCGTACCCAAATGTGCAGGAATGGTGCCCAAAATTTAAGAATGGAAAAGAAGGGACTGTGCATGAGTCGCGACCAGGTGCACGGTGTACTTCATGAACAGAAAACAATATGGCATGTGTGGAAGGCCTTATTAGAGAAAATCGTCGAATTTCAATTAGAGAAATTTCAGAAATTGTTGTATCTGGGTTAGAGCAAAGTTTGTTCGCAATGGATTTCTCGTCTCTTGTCTAATGAACAACAACGCTTGCGAATGGGCTTATCTCTATAACACTTCATAGACTGTAGGCAAAATGGTGATGACTTTCTTCTGTCAATAGTTGCTGGTGACGCAACTTGGTGCCATTATTACGAGCCACCCAGTAAGTTATCGTCACTGCAGTGGAAATATTCAAGTTCACCACCACCGAAGAAGTTTAAAGCACAACCTTCTGCAGGCAAGGTGATGTTAACATTTTGTTTCGACCATGAAAGACCCTTGTTGATAGAGCTTAAGGAACCTGGAGTAAATGGCAATGCAAATCTGTACAATGAACTTTGATCAAGCAATAAGAAGGAACCGTCCAGGAAAACGTACGCGTGGGGTCATTTTGCTGCACGACAATGGTCGGCCTTATGTTGCTAACGTGGTAAAAGAAAATCTTCAACGAAAGATATGGACGGTTTTAGAGCATCCACCCTATAGCCCGGACCTATCGCCTTGCGATTTCCCTATTTTTCGAACGCTGAAAAAAGCGTTAAAAGGTCGACATTTTGAGTTTGACGCAGAAGTACAGATAGCTATGGAAGACTTCCTCAATCAGCAGCCACAAGAATTCTATGAACAGGGTATAAGTCGGTTAGTAAAACAATGGGATAAGTGGCTTAACTGTGACGGTAACTAGTTGTAATTAAATTGTTGAAAAAAATTTTTATAAAGCAAAAATGGGTTTCAATTGAGCCCACCTCGTATAACCTAAAATTGTAAGCTGGTAAATAATTATTGAATCCCTGAATCTGCATTAAGATAGATATAGAAAATAGACCAATGAAAGCCGCTGGAATCCCGATTCGAATAAAAAAGAACATATAAATTGTAACACACCAAACCATTCATAGAATGTTGAAGAGTAGGAATACCTAGGTTAAAAGTCAAAATTACTTTTTCGAGATATTTGATAACAACTTTCTACATCATAGCTAGAAACCGTGTATTAACCCTTTACAGAAACTGTAGAACCTTCATGTTTAACTTGGAAATTTCAACCTCTTTGATTATACTATATTCAGAATGAACTTTAGCACGATCCTACAACAAAACTCAGTTTAACAAAATTAGCTATACACCTCGTTTGGTATTTCATCCTTTAATTAATCTGATTTGCTACCCGCCATATTGTAGTTATAGTTAGTAGTTAGTAGAGAGTCAAATGTCTGTTTTACAAACACAGAGCCAAGAAGAGTTTTCTTTTTCTGAAGAAAAAAGCCTTGAAGTTTTATTTTAATTAAATAATTACACCAAAACTCATGCATTTGTATTTTATGTAAAAGTAAGCAGTTGTTGTGGTTTTCACCAGACAAACACCCCAAATACACCTTACTCAAAGTGTTACAGGTAAGTATGACAATTAGTGTTATTGTATAGATATGTTATAAATCTTATGCAATAAAAAAATACTAATGCAAATATATGAATGCAGTGAGGTTACGCTATACTTATTATTAAGTAATTAGACTGCCCATCACTTTTACCACATTTACACAGCTTATTATAGAACCATATTCTCAAGTTATATTTCTCATACGACTACTCATGTCATAGCGGTTATATTAAACTTATTTTGACGTAACGTTTTCTCTATCAACTAGTTAACAATATTTGTCATTTTGCTAATGGCATTTGCCACCATTTTTATCAGTTTTAATGTGAAATAAAAAATACATTATCTGAATAACTAACAACTGTGACGATTATTCAAACATCAATCAGCTAATTTTTTATAATAATTTATGTAATGAAAATTCACTGGAAGATATTCTATTATATGTCTCATCTTCAATCGTTGTTGAATAATTACGCTAATAAATATTTTCTATGATAACGTTGCTTTTGTTTTCGTTTTATGAAATTTTCACAACAAAACAATAAAAATTTGTTTTTTTGCAGCTAGTCACAATTATAGAAAATTCTGTAGTGCCATTTGTAGAATAACAAACACTGCGAACTAGACGATCTACAAATAATTCGCGCAATTGAAAAAGGTGAACATCTTATCATAATTAGTTGGATCGAAAATGAGAATATGATTCTACGTACATAACAGTCTATGTATCCAAAACAATTTTCTCCTCGTCTTTATGATGAAGCTCTGGATATATAGGCCATATGGGTATCGATTTAAGTGATCTATCTTTCATACATTATTACAGCATGCTACTGTTGATAGGAGGAAAGAATGCAAGCATACAACGGTGCCAAGTGTGATGCACATTAAATACCGTGAGTTCAAAAAGTAATTACTTAACGGTTGGCCATGGAATACTGAAATAATGTCTAATGCAAGCTTTATATACCAATTGAAGTTTAGGCACAGCCTTTCTAGCGCCATTACCTAACCGGCAGTGTTATGTTAGGTTAAGTTACATGGTAAATGTAAATAACTAAATTTTTTAAGAAATGAGTTAAATTATTTCAATTTAAACGATAACAATAACAACTAAATTACTACGCTATTAAACAAATCATAACATGTAGATAATCATTAAAATTGGAAATTATAATTTTTTTATTTCACAGGTACAGAAAAATAAACATAAAAACTAAAAAAGCTGTTCAAAAAGACCACCGTTTTCCTGCAGACACAAATTTACTCGCCTTTTCATACTATTAAAAGCATTTATAAGAATTTGAGGAGTTATATTGGCACACTGTTCTGTAATTCTGTTTTGAAGTTCCTCGATATTGTTAATAGGAGTCTTGTATACATTATTTTTCAGATAAGGGAATATAAAGTAATCTAAAATAGTCAAGCCTGTGATCTAGGTGGAAATTCCGGATTTGAACGTAAACTAATTATTCGACCGTCAAAAAATTCACTAAGGTAATTGAGGGTCTCTTGAGCGGTGTGGGCCGTCGCGCGATCCTGTTGGAAGTAGCCTTGCTGGAGCTCATCCTCATGAAGCTGGTTAATAAATTCACGTACAATATTCCGGTATCTCTGAGCAGTAACAGTTTCGTGGAAAAATATGGGTCCGATAATACGTCTTCTAGACACAGCAATCCAAACACCAACTTGTAACGGGTGAAGGGGAGATTCGCGAAAAGTATGCGGATTTGCAGCACTCCTTAACCTCATATTTTGTGAGTTTATGTACCCCGAAAGGGTAAACCAGGCCTCGTCAGAAAAAAAGGTTAAATTTAGCAGTTCGTCGTTGTTCATTAAATTTTGTTGGAACCACTGACAATACAAAATTCTCCTGTTGTGATCTGCTGGCAGCAACTCATGTAAAGCAAGAATTTTGTATGGGAACAGCATTAAATCATTTTTGACAATAGTGTGGCAAGTTCCTAATGATAAACCAGTCTCTTGCGAAAGTGGACGTAGTGATGTAGTGGGTTGCTCGTTCAAACGTTGACGAACATCATCACCTGTATTTTGAGTACGAACTCTTGGCCTTCCAGCTCTATCTCTATGAGTAATGCTCCCTGTATCTCGGAATACATCAACACATCTTCTAAGTACGCTGTAAAAATCTCCTTCAAGAACAGCAGTATCTGGAAATTGTTCCCGAAATTCCTCTAAGCATGGCACCGCACTGTAAATCCATTCGCCGTTCTCTCGAACACCATTTCGAAAATATGATTTAATCATAAATGTTTCGTGTTCTATTGTAAAAACCATTATAATTGTAACTTAATTGAATTTTCAATATAAACTTATAAAAACAACCGTGATGACAGTTAATGAATTTTAAAGCTTGCTGTTGACATTACTTTTATTTCTATGGCCAACCTTTATGTAATTACTTTTTGAACTCTCGGTATAATATTTCAAAACGTAAATATTTTGCGACAGACTTTTATTCTCATAGCAGTCTTGTTTTCCATGATTTTGAATGCATTTAAACCATTTTGATGTATGATGTGAATTTTGTTTGGCAATAAATTATATTGGGAAAAGAAAGAAAATGTTAGTTTTTCCAACTTAGTGAAAAATTTTAAACAATATTGTTTCACTGTAAAACCATTGTGTTAAGGTCTGGAGATTGGGCAGGTCAATGCACTAAGGAAAATCATTTTTCACTTTCTGATATCAATATAATTTATACGAATATAACTGATACAAATGTACGTTTACTACTTCTACACCAACCAAAAACATGTGAAATGAACATATTAACCATTTACCAGGATAATCCAATTAAAAAATATTAAACTATTTGATACGCATATGAAATTTCTTCATTGTGTATTGATTAATGCGTTGGGGAGACTTAGCAGGCCAAAGCATTTCTAAAACTCCATTTTCATTTCCCCATTATTTGTCAAAATATTCTGTTAGAGGACAATTGATCCAATCTTGTTAACTGCTTCTCGACAAATCAACAACGCATGAAGTAAACATATTAACCAGTTAGATGGGTAGTTTTCCACTATAAAAATATCAAGCTATTTGATACAATTCAAAGATCACGGCAAAGGTCGTCTAATCGCTTCTCAAAATATTTTACCACGGTTAACAATATAATAGATAACGCAATTGAATTTAATTTGCTTCTCTATATGAGTCCTTATAACTGTTAAAAATATCGCATTATTCTTCTAATCGACTCATACCTATTATCCTATTAAGTTTCTCAGACACCAGTCAGACGATGGTACTTCTAGCCAATAATATGATCCGAATAAAAATAATTTAAAAAACAAAGGAAGTACAAATTACACAAATAATTATTACGATTCGGAGCTTAGGTTACATTATTGTTTTCTACGTCGGCTTACCTTTCTATACACAATTTAGTATTAAGAATCCCTCTGTACCCTGAAAGGATAAAAGAATTGTGTTTAAGGTACTCAGGGGCTTCGTGGAAATCTAGCAGTCGCATTTCCTTTTTGCAGTCATGTTGGCATACGTTTTCCTTGTTTAGAGATTCTTGCATGTTGTCTGTACCATCCCCGTCTGTTTGTGAGCAATTTTCCAAGAGAGATCCCGTGTGATCTAATGTTGATGTATTCTGTAACAATCAAGCAAACGACATCTCAACAGAGTGCAGGCAAATAAGTAAATATTGATTCAGTAAGCAGTGGGTTGCACGAAGATATTCCTTTGCATTTAATTTACAGCAGGAAATCAGAAATGAGAGGGTAACAAAATATCTTATTCGCGGATCAATAACCCTCGCATATTTTATTAGATTTATGTATGCACTTGCGAAAGGCATATAAAATGTAAAAATTGATTATCTGAACATGCAAAATAATTTGAGAGTTAGCGATAACAATAAGTTACAACCATTTTCTGTTATTTCTACTATGAAAGTTAAAACAATTTTTTTCATTGTATTAGAATTTCGAATTCCCGAAACAAACAGTTCTAAAAATTTATGAAAAATTTAAATAACGCCTGAATCGATTTGTTATTACATTCAAAACCCGAACTAGTTCATCACTAGCTCTCTCAACTGCTGCTTTCCTATTAGCAAGGGGCGCCCTGCGACACTGACGCCCCAAGACTGACAAGCTCATAAGTCACTGTCGATTAAGCCTAAAGCTCCGTATTTTGCGCTTATTTTCGATTTCCTCATCAGTCCAATTAAAAATTGATTAGAAGAACAAAGCAATCTCAACGCAAAGGTGTTGGTTTTGGTTATACTTTTAGCCCATCAGAAGTAATCCCTGGCAGCACAAAAAATGAGCTTTTTAATGAAGACTGTTTGGCAACTACCACTTCTGCTTACTGTACGCCTGGTATCAAAATTCGTGAAGTGGGAACTTCGGAATTTGGTATGCTGCAGGAAACGCCAGACGCCAGTCAGTACGATGGATGCCTAAATACTTCTGGTGAAAGCTGTGAGACAAAGGTATTTTTGTTTTTAATTCTTTGGGTATCTAAACCAACCCATAGGAAACATTTCATAACCTTTCTAAATTTACATTTACATTTATACAACTTTATACCATTTGACTGTATTTAAAGAATGCATCTGTAAGTGAGATGGTTTGTCAAAACTGATTGAACGACTAGGAGCTGTGTAGTAGGTGATTCAGTATAATTACAGACTGTTTAGAACAAAGAAACAATGGTATGCTGCTATTGAGAAAGCGTAAGAATGATGAAGAAATAATTGCACAAAACAGCTTCTCTACTAAATGCACTAAACAATATTCAAATTAGTGATAATATCACTATGCGCATGTGTAATATTCCAGGTTCAAGGTACATACTTAGTAAGAGAATCGGCCGAACAGCGACAAGACAATTCATTTTATAATCAGAATTCAAATGACCTTCATAGTTTATTCACTCCTACCGTGTGACAAAAAATGATCCCTCTCATTAGATTAAGGAGTTTATGCTTACTGTTTACATTTACTATAAATTGGCAACGCAATTTTCAAATTATTCTTGGTAATAATGCGTTCAGTAGGGCCGTCCATATTAATCGTTTAAATGAATCTTCTATTATTTAGTTAAATAATCAGTTAAACAATTATTTTATTCGGCTATTATTTGATTAATCGATTATTTGACTAGCCCACTATCCGATTAATCCGAACAATTTTCGATTATTGATTTCCATAATAGCAAAATCCTAACCAAAATTGGTCATACGCAGTTTATTTATTTAATAAAACTAAATATATGATCTGTAGTAGTAACATATAGAACATATTATAATTGCTAAAAAATAATTTTCAGTTTTATTTACGAGGGCAGTTCATTAAGTCCATGATAAATGTAATAGATGGCGTCTCAATCGCAATTCTCATACAACATTTGGAAAATACTATCTTTAAATAGGCCATGGAAAAATTTTCAGACAGATCTATCAGATAGTTCATGTTTTACAACATTCGAAAGCATGCAACCTCGCGAATTTTAAAAAAAATGGAAAAAAGTGAATTTCGTATGTTGATAAAACATTATTTTTTGCGAGGAAAAAATATTACGCAAACCCAAAAATCGCTTAACAATTATTATGGGGACTCTTCACCATCGTTTGGAATGCTTCAGATGTAGTTTGCTGAATTTCGTTGTGGTCGTACAAGTACTAATGATGCAGAACGTTCGGGGCGTCCAATTGAGGTCACCACACCAGAAATGGTCGATAAAATCCATGGCATGATATTGGATGATCGGAGAGTTAAAGTGCGTAAGATTGCTGCGGTTGTTGGCATTTCAATCGGACAAGTACATAACATCTTGGTGAAATATTTGGACATGAAAAAGCTATCCACGCGTTGGGAAGCGGCGTTTGTTTACAATTGATCATAAACGTAATCGAATGACAACTTCAAAGCAATGTTTGCCGATGTTTAATCGTAATATTGCCGAGTTTTTGCGTCGATACGTAACTGTGGATGAAACACGGGTCCATCACCATACACCGGAGACCAATGAATAGTAGAAACAGTGGATTTGTCACGGTGAACCGGCTATAAAGAAGGCCAAGACGGTTTTATCGGCCAACAAAGTCATGGTGACAGTTTTTTGGGATGTATGCGGTGTAATCCACATCGATTACCTTGAAAAGGAGAAAACGATAAATGGTAAGTATTACTTATGCAGAGTTATTGGACTGATTTCACGACGATTAACGGAAAAATGACCACATTTGGCGAAGAAAAAAGTTCTTTTCCAACAAGGCAATGCTCGTGTGCATACGTGTGTAGTCGCAATGGCTAAATTCATGAGTTAGCATACAAATTGCTTCCGCTTCCGCGCGATTATTTCGTGTTTCCGAATATGAAAAAATGGCTTGGCTGAAAAGGATTTGGCACAAACGATGAGGTAATTGCTGCAACAAAAGCATATTTTAAAGAGTTGCCGAAGTCCTATTTTTTGGAAGGTATCGGGCAATGGCAAAAACGTTGGACTAAGTGTACCGAGCTGAAAGGTGACTATGCTGAAAAATAAAATGAGTATTGGTCAAAAACAATTGCCTTCTTTCATTTATCATGGACTTAATGAACTGCCCCCGTAATATTCTGAAAAATGTTTTTTTTTTATTACACAGGATCGCTACGAACGAACGAACAAGGCATGACGCTAATGCTCAATACTTCGGAGAACGCTTGAATGGGACAAATTAATCTGCCAAGGGGACATTTTTCACCCTAATAATTTTAAATGGTAAGGGGTATCGAAAGACATACCATTTGAAGGCTCCATGCATTTCCTTTACAGCAGTGTTACTATTTATGGAATTAATTCATTAGTTCCCGCGAATTGCAGTCCAAAGAAAAACAGTATTACTCAAAACGTACTCGCACATTCTCATATATGTAGTGATCAGAAGGCATTAATAGACCATACGTAGGCGCAAACATTTGAATGTTTTTTTTAAGTACGATGATGTATCAAAATTTAAGTTGCATTCAGGGCTACCTATCGGAATTTTATAGAACCAACATGGCGACTTAGAAGTGCTCTGGCAGGCTTCGTCTTCTACCTGTTAGCAAAGTTTCAAACACTTACAATTCATAATTTGAACGTAACGGTAATTCAAAATGGCACGGCAGCTTGATTCGTACTCCAAATTAGAAGTTCGAGGAACCGTGCGATTTTTGTGGGCTAAAAACTTAAATCCAACTGAAATCCATCGTGAAGTGTCAGCCGGCTATGGAAATGATGCAATGACTCGAGAGGCAATCAGGAAGTGGTGTAAACAGTTCGAACAAGGGCGTACTGATCTGACAGTTCAAGAAGGCAGAGGCAGAAAATCGACTTCCACAACTCCCGATCACATTTCGCGCATCGAAGAATGGATTCGAATGGAGCGCAGGGTAAAAATTGAAGAAATTGTTGAAGAGCTGAACATTTCATATGGCAGTGTGTACTCTATCACGAGCAGTTGAATTTCCGGAAAGTGTGTGCAAGGTGGCTTCCGAGATGTTTAACGGATACACACAAAAATCAGCGCTTTGAGTCTTCTCTGTCTTTGCTTCAGCGTTATTCGAAGGAGAAGCCAAATTTTTTACGCCACATTGTCACTGGGGATGGGACGCGGGTGCATCATTTCACTCCAGAAAACAAAGCGGCTTCAATGGTTTGGAAACACCAGAGCTCACCTGTAACAAAAAAGTTTAAAATCTCGACGTCTGCCGGAAATGTTATGGTGACGGCATTCTTCGACAGCGAAGGACCCCTTTATACAGAATACATGTCGAAAGGGACAACAATAAAGTCTGAAACGTACTGCCAGATATTAAAACACTTAAGAAAGACGACTAAGAAGCGCTGTCCTGGAAATGTGAGTGCAGAAGTCATATTGTTGCATGACAACGCAACTCCACAAGACGCCGCCGTTACACAGGAGCTTCTTCGGACATTTAAGTGGGAAGTGTGGCAACACCCACCTTATAGCCTGGATTTAGCGCCTTGCGATTACCACTTGTTCCCTCGAATGAAGAAGCAGCTCGGAGGAAAGCGTTTCGCGAACGACAACGAAGTGAAAGAATACGTAGGAAAATGGCTCGGCAAAATTGGAGGAGAATTCTATTGTCTTGGTATACAAGCATCAGTGTCACGTTCAGAAAAATGTATAAAAAAATTAGGTACTACGTAGAAAAATAGCATAAGGATGTATAGTTCAGAAAATATACTTTTCATTTTTATACCCTTACAATACGAGTTTTATGGGGGTGTGCAAATTAAATTTTGATACACCCTCGTACTTTATCATCTCAGTGTCACGCGGTATTTCGTAGCTGTCTTATTCTTTGAAAATTTAAAACGGATTATTCGATTTCAGAAAGAGTTGATATAATTGCGTTTTTCTTCGGAAACAATGAATGTACCAACAGAAGGGCCGAATTGTTCTGCCAGCAACATGCTATGCAGCTAAGCATCTCAATCGCAAGTATGTCTTGGAATTAGTGAAAAAATTTCAGGAGACCGGCTCTGTCGCAAATAAGAAGCGAAACAAATCCGGTAAGAAATGAAACGCTGGAGGTCGCGGTTCTGGGCCACGTTGTCGATCATACGTTGAATACAAGGCAAATGTCTATTGTCATTTGCATCGGATATTAATCAAACCAATATTTAACCAATTTTGAAATTTTATCTCTACAAAATTTATTTGCTATAAAAACTCGGTGAAAATGACCTTGACTTCCGTTAGTAATTTTGTAAGGCTACATGGAACAAGCGATGGGGCATCCAAGTTTTCCTTTTAACGTGTTTTTCCGACGAATGCACTTCGTAATCAATCTCCATAACTATCGCTATTGCCAAATTCGAATCCGAGAATATTTCACGAAACACATACTCAACACCCCGAAAAATTAAATGCTTGGGCTGGTATTTTTGGTGATCGTCTAGTTGGTTCCTTTTTCTTGTCTGGTAATTTGACTGGACAGATGTAGCTGGAATTGTTACAAGACAACATTGATTCAATCCTAAGTGATATTATAGAGAATAATGATCATTGCCTAGAATATTATTTGATATTTCAACAGAACGGAGCTCCTCCGTATTGTGCACTGGTTGTTCTATAGTATTTAGATCAAAAATTTCCGGGTCAATGGACAAATAATAGGAGCTATTGGCAGGGTTTCCAGATTTATACCTGCTAGATTTCTTTTTGTGGACTTATTTAAAGAGTAAGATTTAGTCAACCCAACCCATTTTTTACAAGATTTAATACAACGTATAATCAACGAATGAAGTCGAATCACTCCACAAATGCTTTAGAATGTACGACGGCGTTTTGAACAGAACTTTGATTACTGTATGGATGCTGGTGGTGCTCATTTCGAACATTTACTACCCTGAACTATGTACTGCATTTGGCATCTCCGCAAGAACGAATGGGCGGAATCCAAAAATGTTAACACTACCGTAAAGCAAATTCATACGGTTTTCAAATGATGTATCGTTTGATACTCCTTAATTTACATATCTGTTTTCAACATGAATGTGTTTCTCTTCAAAAGACAAAACTGTGATCAAAAGCTGCTTGGTAACGCTGATCTTGCAACATGCATCTATCCAAGAAGAACTATTCTCGACAAATATTTGCTACTTAGGTGTTTAGTTCTACAATGTCAGAAAATTTGAAGCCGATGTTGGAAACTATTACATAACTAACATACAAAGTATATACATTTGTAGTAAGAATTGGTTTCACCTCTAGAATGTTTTAGAAATCAATATACAGGTAGTGTAAAATATATTAATAATTGTAGTATTACTCAACATATAAGACGAAAGTCCTAACAAATATGGGTCCGGAAATAATCCGTTTTCGAGATATTTGCATTTTTTTTCCTAATAAATTAATGCTTTTATACATGTTTATCACATTTGTGCTCAAAAAATAACATGTCAACGGTCATGCTTATAGAAAAATTGACTAGACGTGTACTTTTTGCTTATGCTTTTATTACTTCCATTAACAAACCTTACACGAGTATATTTTTCTGTAAATACGATCGTTAATCGTATTTTTTATTTCATTTTAAAAGAAGTTCCTAATGGCCTCCTTCAATACAGATTCAGCTCCGACAATTTCACTCAAAAAAAGAATTCGTGTTTTTTCAGAAATACCTGGACTGTTCCTGATTGTAAGACATTCTTGCTCTGTTCATGCCTGCTATTCTTCTTTATTGTTTATGGGCTTTGCATATCCAAAACTTTTAGATAGCCCTAGGCAAAAAGTATAAGGAGTTTAAATCAGGGATGTTGGTAACAATGTATTAGGATTCCAACTATCTATCCTGGTAAGTATTGTTAAGTAGTTCTTTTACTATTAACAGAAAATATGGTGTACCAGCGTGTATGAACCACTTTCGCCATCTTTGCTCCAATGGTCGGAGGTAAAGTATTTTCCAGAAATTTTATAATAGGCCGGTCAGGTTAACTGGTTTAGCAAAAATAGGTCCTATAAGCCTATCTCCAAAATCCCAAGGTACATTTAAAGAAAATCGTTGCTGACGCATTTTCAACGATGGAAGAAAAACTTTCCGTGACACACAGACAGTGTTGTGGAAATTAAAAGTTCCTTTTTTGGTAAACTTAGCTTCGTCGGTAAAAAAATATTAGAAGCAAAGTTTATATTTGCAGCCTGTTTTCTTAAAAGCCACTTACAAAATACCAATGGAGCCTGAAAGTATGACGAACCAAGGGACTGAAATCTTCGAACATGGTACGTTGTAACTAACTGGCCCCTAACTGTTCACCACACAAGACGCCTGCTAACGTTCACTTGGGCTGAAATCCTCCTTACACTTGTACCTGGATTTACTTATATTCTAGCTAAAACTTGCTCCTCTACCTCAAGTGCAGAATTCAATCTTAGCCTTCCGGTGCCACTTGTGAATTTAGCAAAAGAACCATAGTCCCCGGGCCTTTGATGAATCCTTGAAAATATCAGACAGGATGGAATTGCACGGTTAGGATAGATCTCCACTTAAAGCCTTAAAATGAATATCAGCCATTTTCAAATTGGAGTAAAAAGACATTGTTTAAATTTGAAAAGTCACTATTCACAACACAGACTGTCAAACTAAACATATAAACATACAATTAAAAAGATATCACCTAGGTGCCAAAGCTAACAACTTGGTTTTTGGATACAAATGTGATAAATTTGAAAGAAATTGAATTTAGTAAGCACCAGAAAATTTCAAATATCTCGCTAATAGCCATTTTCCGGACATCTAAATTGCTTAAACATAAGTCTATGCTCTATGCTTGTAAATTACGTATCAAACATCGCCTACTCGTTGTACAATTGTTATCAAAATATATTGTACTTCCAATATTGGTGCTATATTTTACATACAAAAATTGTACAATAATATATTGTGCCGGTATAACGTATACATGTGACATAACTAGTATATAAGAAAAGTGCAATGGACAATTATCGTGTGGTACTTTTTTTGACATTCACCTACCGCCTCCCCCCCAGGAACCGCTTTCGAATTACTTCAGCGGGTGCGGGCGTCCCTTACATACTGCTCATTCTAGCAACATGCACCCTAAACTAAGTGAAATATGGTCGCCTCAGCCGGGGTTTGACCACGCGGCCGATTGACCCGCATTTCACTATGATCTCGACTAACAGCGCTTGTTCGCACTGCCCCATCGAGGTCCCTTATCGTGTGATAATAGGGTTGGGTTATTGGAATATTTTAGAAATTCTGAAATAAAAATAGTGTCCCGTAGTTTGACATTTAAAGAGAAGAAAACTGTAAAAACTGCAGAAAAGGAAAAAATATCTTGATTATTATTATATTATATTATTATAAATTAAACTGTTGTTTGAAAGCTTTTAAAGAAATAACTATTACATCCGCCAAGTACATGAAGATACGTTATTTTGTGATGAATTTTGCAAGTGTTTAGCACATAAACGTAACCAAATGCCCCACTTTTCTTCTAAAACTTTATTTTACCGATGAGGATATACTCACTATAGCAGATAGTATTTTCAATGCACAATGGACAATGCACATATTAAAGTCGACGAAAATCCTGCTTAAGTTTAAATTAATGTCCGGTCAAGAACTGTAGTTAAGCGTTTCATTAGTCCATATATTCTACTATCTAACGTAAGTGGTGTTTCTTCTCACTACAGTATACTGTTTAAAGAGTAGTTAAAGGAACGTTTTCCATAGAAATGAACAGGTCGTGGTGCAGATCCTTCAAATTTTGACGTGTATCTGTCGAAAAGACAAAGTTTATTCGACACTAGTGAACCCTTTCAAAGAATTATGGGTTAATGGAGAAGGCGCTTGCAATGAATAAGTGCATTTAGAAAACATTTCAGAGAAACTTTTTTGCATCAAGTATGAAATCACATGCATTTGTGTGAATTTATGAAATTTTGAAAACTTGCTACAACAAGCCCTTTTGCCCAACTGAAACTTTTGTCCAACTTGCACAAAACAATTAACGGATATTAATAATAAAAACGAAACCGGCAGTTAAAATAACACCTACAAATACTTCTATAATTCAATATAATAATAATAATAAATAAATAACTGCAACATTTTTAATAAACGAGCGCTTGTCGCTGGGGGCGAGGTAGTAAAGCACGAGTTAACAGGCTCTAAATCACTGGTCAGATTTCCACTTTCTTGGTTACTAGTGGTGATTTTTATTTTTAATAGCAATTAAGAATGGAACTGCACCACGATCTGTCTGAATTCGAGGCTTGGAAGGCCACAGGTTAATTTAAAGGTGGACGAACACAGAAAGCTGTTATACCTATTGTATGGGGTAAGCCAAAGTAGAATTTCTCGACTTTGGGATCAGTTTTTGTAAACTGGAGATGTTTGACAAAACTAAGGGTAAGATCAGCCAGCATCAGCTACACCAATTGATGATCGTTACCCCTCGCAACTTGCGTGTAGAAATCTGTTAATACAGCCCAGATTCGAAGTGGGTTTGCTGTTGCTACTGTAAAGGTTCGTATCCGCCAAAGAAACATAGACCAACATACATCAACTTCTGTGTTGCACAACGTTTCATATTGGAAAAAAATTTCTCAACTTTGGTAAAGTAACTGTAAACACCGGAACAACTTTATTGCATGACATTGCTACTTTTTTAGTGTCTTTAAAAACAGATGCAACCATCCACACTGATGAAACTGTTTGTGTGATAGAATGTTTATCTGTATTGCATATTTTCTTTTGATCTTTATCGCTCTTATCCGAAACATCCAACAAACAGAAACTTTTCTTTAAGGCGACATCAACACAACATCATACAACAGAAAGTAACTCAGGATAACTTTTAGTTTTGAAACACGTTGCTGTTTCTGTATGTTGGTCGATGTTTCTTAAAGCTGGCATCAATATAAACTCTAAGAAATCCTCTTTATGACATCGGTGACCACAGGTTTACATTCCTGTCACTGCAAATCATAAAAGAGCCCGTATAATGTGGGTTGCGGAGCATGGGAATTCGGAGCATAATGACTGGGGACCAAGTATGGCTTAATGACGAGTCAACATTCACTTTGCAACCAGATAATAGGCGTGAACCCGGGACACGAAATAATCCACAATTTGTCTGGGAACGGACACAATATAAAGGTGGCGGTGTCGTGGTATACGCAGGGATAAGTGCTGGAGGTCATACGGATCTTTATTTCATTCAGAATAACTCTGTTACTTTCCAAAGGTATCTGGATGAGATTTTGTGACCCATTGTTCTTCATGTTTATGGATGATAATGTTCGTCCACATCGAACAAACACCGTGGACAACTGGTTTGCTAAGATAGAATGGACTGCTCAGCAAATTCCTCTGATGGTAATCCAATCAAACATGCATGGAATATATGATTGGGAAGACGTATTTCTGCACGAAACATGTCACCCCTACAATTTCGGAACTTCAAACTGCATTCAGACAAGAATGGGGTACGATTCCACAAGCACTCTTTGATAATTTGACTCAATTTATGCCATACGCATTATTAACTTCTGTTTTTTTGTAACAAATAATGAATAATAACGTGTAAGGCCCGTATGACACAGCACAGAATTTTGTACAAAATTTTGCTCAAAATTGTGTTCAAAGTGTTTTTACAAAATTCTGTGCCGTGTCATACAGCAAAATTTCGTTCAAAATTTAGTCCAAAATTTTGTATAAAATTCTGTAGCTCGTGTTCTAAAGTCTACAAAATTTGGTTCAGAAACAACGTCAAATCGATGCGCAAACGAGCGCTTTCTAGTATTCATCAATGATCACAGAGGGCAAAGACGTAAATGTTTTACCACGTGTACCATCTAAAATCTTTTAACGCTAGCCATTCTACACAAATTTAACATAACTGATAAACAAAAAAAACCTTCCCGAAAACGCAAAACTAATACAAGCCACGAAAAGATAAAGAACATTCGAGGTTATGTAAACAAAAGTAAACAATTATTATTTAACCTTGATAGATTTCTACCTTATCTACACTAACATGATTATTTTGACGGTTTTCTCACAGATGTCAACGTAATTTGCACCTATTTGCGCATGCTCACAGACAGAATTTTGTAGAAAATTCTGTACAAATCTATGTACAATATCTTGTACAAAATTTTGATCACAACTTTGAACAAAATTTGGTACACAATTCTGTGCCGTGTCATACGGGCCTAAAGATTAAAGCTTGCTCTACTTATGCATACCCCAACTTTGTAATGTATACCCAATAGCGACGATAGCATTATTATAACCTGCATAAACAAGTTTAAATGCAACAACAACCTTTCGGTGTATTGTTTATTAGTATTGCAGTTGAAATATAAAAGTATTTGCAGGTGTTATTTTAACTGCTTGTTTTCTGTTATTAATGTTGTTAAATATTCGTTTATTGTTTTGAGTATTTTAGATATTACAATTTTACTGTTTTCATTTGCAACTATTTTTCCAATACTTTGATTCTAAACTGCAATGCTGAAACAATAAAGTGCTATGTTTTTGTTTATTATTTAACAATGACACTAAATATTTTTTGCATGTAAACTCTGCGATGAATTCGCGCGATTTTAAACACGAGGATCGTGTTCGTAAACCAAACATCACTTATCACAAGAGGATTCTTTTCGTCAGATTAAGGCTAGAATTAAAATTATTTTTAATTTAATCAGTGGCGTAGGACACATTAAAAAAACAAGCACCTGTAATTAAGTTCCTGGTCTATACAACCGTTTACGAATGTGCAGTCTACCTTTTGGATATCCAAGAAAAATCAGAGTATTGTTTATTATGTAAAAGTCCTAATATTGCATGTAATATCAAGAGTATGATAATTAGTTTAGAAACCCACTTTTGCAGATTTATGCTTTCAATTTATTTAATTTAGCTTATTTTTTAGGCCTTTGAGAACGCAGTGTTTTTACAAACCCACAAGTATTTCAAGAAAAATTATATGACTGTTAATATATTGTTAACTGTGTTATAAAATACACCTAACTAATAAAGGCTGCTACCATTATACATGATATAACTTAAACAAATATGATGTCACAGTCACACTAATGACTTAAATTTATATTTGATAAGCGGGTGTATAATCACAATACAAAATATTTTCGTTTTTTCTAATGTAGGTATGCTAAAACATTAGCAATTTTACATTAACCTTCAAAAGCCACACTCGTGCTTACCAATGTCAATTTTGTAGATAAAAGTTTGTGACGTTTGTTATTCTACAGGAAGTTTGTCCATCATCAAATGTTCGTTGTTCGTATTTTGCGGTGCCATAATGACAGTTAATTTTCTTTTTTATGGAACTAGACAAAAAAATGGTTTTGTCCTGGAAACAATTTCTGCTTTTTTAGATAACACTGTTTTACTTTGGCATATTGGAAAGGAAATGAAAACATCCCAAATTACTATTATTAGAATTCAACGTTGCTAAAATGCAAAAAAAGAAATGATTTTGCAAAAAATTGCTATTATTATAGAATATCATATGTTCACCGCAATGCACAATAAATTTTGTTTGAAATTAACTTTTCTTTATTTCCTATACTACCTAATCCCCCATTTTCAACACTTTAAATTGATTAAGTTATATTTTAGGATTCTATCATTATTAGCGGCAGAATATAATTTATGCAATGCGCATATGAAACATACCAAATGCAACTGAAACAAATGATTATTGCTAAAATCCTAAAACAAGTCGATTTTCTTTTTTAAAATGCACATTTCCGTCAAAATCTTTTTCCGATATTTATTTGCTCTTAGTGATGACGTCACCATTATTTTTTAACGGCAACCCAATGTTTTCATCTTATTTTTATAGATCTCATCACCAGTCACAGTGACATAAAATAATTGATGCCTCACGTAACATTTTTTTTTTGAGAAACAATCACATAAAGTTCGAACATTCAGAATTTATTTATAATGGAAATAAGATCATTATGAAAAAATTACTTAACGGAAATGTTCAAATTGTCCACCATTAATCAGTTGGCGTTGGTCAGTACGTGTCTCGCGTTCTCAATAATTTCTGCTCCAATATTTCCATTTTTAAACGAATCCGAGGTTTTATATCATCTTAATAGTTGGCCTACTAATATACACCCGTGCTTTCACATGACTCCGTAGAAATAAATCTAGCAGCGTTAAGTCAGCTGATCCCGCAGGCCACTCAAACGGTCCTCGCCGCCCTAACCATCTATCGGGGAACCAAAATGGGAAGGAACTCCATCTTGTCGAAACCTAATACTTGGGGTATTGTTTGGGAAAAGAATTGCTAGAGCTGGAACTAACTCAAAACGCCGAAATTCTAAATCTAAACAGCTATGGTGCGTTATTTAAATAAAAATTCTGAACTTGTTGAACTTCGGTTGTATTTTCCTTAAAAAAAAATGTTATGAGAGGCATCAACTATTTTATATCACCATTTAACTGGTGGGGAGATGTATCAAAGTAAAGAGGAAAACCATGGGGTTGCCATTTAAAAGCAATGATGGTGACGTCAGATCTTAAGAACAAATGAATATCGGAAAATGATTTTGACATAGAAATGTGCATTTTAAAGAACAAAATCGACTTGTTTTAAGATTTTTACAGAAAATTATTTGTTTCAGTTTTATTTGGTATGTTCCCTACTTTTAACGCGCTATACTATACTAACAAGACTATGCTGAAATTTACTTTTGAAACTTCGAGAATTCAAACTGCATAGATAGAGGGTGTCACAGATAATTAATGAAATAGTCTCTAGAATTGACATTGTATGAAGAAATAAAATACTTTTTAATTTAGTATAAAATAAAAACTAAACTATATTTTCCAAATAATAAAAAATAATTTTAAACAAAAGCTAATATTGAAAAACTCTAATCAAAACTTTCTCTCAACACATTTTTGACACCTTCCAAGTAACATTAAATATGAGTTGTATTACAGATAATCGTAAAAAGAATACAGGTGCGAAAAAACTTTAAAAGCAACCCTAACTGATAGATAACCAAAGCGATTTTTGTTTATGTTATCTCATAAGGTAAGAGCTAGGTTAACAATTTTTAAAACTAATTTGCATGTAAAAATTATAAAAATATTAACAAGAAAAATTCATAAAATTTAGATTTTATTCATCAGTTAAGTCTTCGGTTAAAGAAAGACAAATTAAATTTATGATAAGGTAATTTGCCTTTAACGCCCTTTATTTAAAAGTAATTGGATTTTCGATATAAGTGTATACGGCGAATTTCCATTACTATTACCAAAGCTGGGAAATAGCGTGGCAAAGTAGCTAACCACTGCTTTTACCCTTTTTAACAGATTACATGAAGTAAAAAGTAGCTTCCAGCGCGCAGCGGTAGCAGAAATTCGATAATCTATAATTATAAATAAATGAGAATCAAAACAATTTGTATAAAACTTTATCTTCATAATTTTAATTTAGATTTAGATAATTTTATATTTAAGACAAAGATGCAAAGTATTTCAGTTACAGACAGCATTAGGCTTAGAAAGTATCCAGAGGTAGTATGAATAATAAAAGTAATGGACAACACAAAGTCCCTAATAATAAAAGTTAATCTTGTACATCCTGTATTGGTATCTTCAAATAATCAATTTGGCTTTTGCGTTTAGCGAAAGTAGCAAGCTGTTCTTCATTTAATTATGTAAACGCACGCGCAAGAGAGAGGGCGGGGAGAGAGAGTGAGAGAGAATTGTTTAATTGCCTCTGTTGTTGACTTACAGAAAACATTGGTAAAAGTGAAAAAATGGGGTACCCGTATACCAGCCCCATAAAAGTATATTACAGCTAAGATTAGGCTTCATTTAAATATGGCTGAAAAATGAAGATTGTAACCCTGTGGTTTACAATACAGAAGTTACTTAAAAATAAGGTTTGTATAATAATAACTTAATTTAATTAGTCAAATCTATGCGGTAGTTCTAGCGATTTGTATCTATGTAATCTTTGAATATTTGCACTATTGTCTAGTAGGTTCAGAGCCAACGTGTTAGAATAATGTTCTAGGTTGCTTAAGTATTTTTCCCTGTATTTCCTTTTCGCGTCTTTCATTGTGTCAACTTTTAAGTCACGTAAGATGTCTGCATCACACATAGCACTTTACACTGAAATCTTTGTAACATTTGGATGTTGGAGTTGACTACTGCATCCCATAGCTGGATGCCATAGGTCCAGATGGGTTTGAATACTGTGTTGTATACGAAGAGCTTGTTGGTTAGCGATAGTTTTGGCTTTCTTCCAAGAAGCCAATAGTGTTGGCGAAATTTCATACCAAGCTGCTTGCGCTTTTTCCAGATGTGGGACTTCCATGTAAACCCTTATCGAGGTGCAGGCCTAGGTATTTGACCTCTGTCAGTTGAGTTAGAGGAATATTGTTTACAAGAACTGCTGGAGATGTTCCTTTGCATTTTGTAAATTTTATGTGAACGCACTTTGCTTCATTTAATTTAACTTGCCATTTTTTGGTCCATTGTATTACTTCGTCTAGGCTCTGTTGTAGGAGATTTACAGCAACAATCGGATCTCTATGTTTCACCATAATTACCTTGTCGTCAGCATAAGTAGCATATAGTAAGTGTGGATTTGTTTGCAAGTCTGCTGTGAAAATGAGGTACAAGATGGGGCCAAGTACACTGCCCTGTGGCACGCCTGATTTGATTTTGTGTAGCTCTGTTTGGTCTTGTCTGAATTTTACCTGGAAGTATCGTTCCTCTAAATAAGATTTGAGGATAATATAGAAAGGGTGTGGTAAAAATAGTTTGAGTTTATAAAGTAGGCCTGTGTTCCAAAATTTGTTGAAGGCCTGACTGTCATCTAGAAAGGCAGCTCTGTAGTATTGTTTTTCCTCGAAGGCCTGGTTTATTGCGTCTGCAATTCTATGGACCTGTTGAACGGTAGAATGGTTAGCACGAACTGATGATCTGGGATAATGTGTTCTTCCAGGGTCGGAGTTAGTCTTCTGGCCTATAATTTTTCCAGTAGTTTACTTAATACGGGCAATACTTCGTTAGGAGGCTTACCGGGTTTGGGAATTAATATTACCTGCGCTACCTTCCATTGTTCTGGGAAGTAACACAGCCTTAGGACATCATTATACAACATGGTCAGCATCACTATGCCCTTGCGCGGTAATTCTTTGTTTAATTTCCCTGTAATTAAATCATATCCCGGGGCTTTCTTTGGGTTTAGGTGGTATTTAATCAGTTACTTGACTTCTCTAACTGTTAATAGTTCCATGGGAAGAGCGAGTTGGCATTCAGGAAATTCTGTATTTCCATTTCCTCATCAAGGCTTTTTTGGGGTGGTAAAGGTTGGAAGACATTTACTAGATGTTGAGCAAACAGATCGGCTTTCTCTAGGTCAGATCGCGTCCATAAACCATTTGTTTTCCTGATGGGGGAAATTGGTTAATTTTGATTTTGTATTCTTTTTGTCGCCTTCCAGAGGGAGTAATTGGTGTATTCTGTTGGGCTTAGGTTTGTGAGGGATTCTTGGAAGCTATCGTTTTTTGCAGTTTTTATGAGTGCTGTCAATTCTGATCAAGCTGATTATATTTTCTTTTGTCTAAGGGATACCTAGAGTTTTGCCAGATTTTTCTCAGTCCCCTTTTTTCTGCAATTTTCTTCTTAATTGCGATAGGAGAATGCGCTTGTTGTTGTTTGAGTGGGATTACAGAATTACAAGAGTTGCTTCCAGGGCTGCAGTTTAAATATTTGTGTATAAATTAGATATAGTGTAAGTAACTGCTTAAAAAAAGTAGCTTGTAGTGTGGTTTACTACTTTTTACAAGCTATTTTCCCATCACATTGTCTTCAGAATCCCTCGTATATGCCTCTCAAGAACTTCAAAGATATGTACATTTACTATTTGTTTTAACCTAGTAAAATATTTTCAATCATTTCGTTTTGCAGAAATCGAGACTAAACTACGTTGCACACATTTAATCAAATTAAATAGGTTTAATTGAATTTAAAATATTATCTTTTTATTACCTTTACCTCAATCTATTGTTAACGTTAAAGATCAACAATCCCCTTATGGGGAGGCCTTTGCCCAACAATGGGATGTTGCGAGCTATTAAAGAAAACTGTTAAAGTTTAAGTTCAAGGTAACTGTGATAAAAATTCAAACATACATACATACCAAACATTAATGAAACCTCAGAAAGCGTTGATTGATAAGTTTTATCAATCAACGCAGAACGTAAGAAAAGCACAAATTACTAGTAAATTGCCCACATACACTAAATCGTGTTTGAGTTTGCGTGTAAAATATGGTTTTGTACTTGTAACCTTTGTAACCTGTATTTGAATATACTTAAAATTTGGTTAGCCGCTATAATTGATCCAACATTCTTCTGCTTAAATATAAACATAGTTTTATGACAAACCCTGTATTAAAATGGGTTTGAATTTAGGAACAATCTTTTACGAAATAGAAAAATGTTAAAAACACAAGATCAAGGCTCAAGTTCGTGAGAAACAAAAACATTCCATTGTACAAAATGTATATTAAATGTGTTTTTAATAATACAGTATGGTTAACTGTAAATTCCGCCTAAACCTTATTAAGATGCATGGATCTCAAACTATATCTTTGCTGTATAAAGTTATAAGCTGCAATTCTTGCCGTATAAATACTGTATAGCACTTTCTACTTGTTTCAACCACATTATTTTGGTTTCAAGGTCGATGTTTTAGCTATCAACAGTTGTATTGCACCACGAAAATTAGTATTCAAAGCAGATGATAAAAACGCTTTTTATAATCATGCTCTTGACCTACAATTATTTTGCATAACATTTTAATATTCCTAAATTGTATCTAGCTTTTCATATTTAACAATCACAAATATCCGAATTATCATTTGCAAATACTCAAACTGTAAACATTTGGGAATTGTATCAACTTTATCTAAAACACTGGTTTTATTAATTATTAAAAAGTAAGAAGAAAATCTATAAGTTCTAAGATTCTCTCACATGATTTTATTTTTTTAAGTAAAGTTTTTTAAAGTGCGTTTTCTATATTTATTTTACGTTTATGTAAATATAACACGTGCAATTTTCATGTCGACTAAATTTCCATGTACAACGCCAAGACATATCAATACCAATTCAAGGAAAACGTACATACTACATAATTATGTACGTGTGTTCTGAGCAATTATGAAAGCCACCTACTGAGGTTTTTGTTCGTTTAACTCAAGAACCTACATGCAATAATACTTTCTTATACTTATAGTTTACATTCTTCCAAAAAATAATTATATGTTTCATGTTGATTTCTAAATATGTTGGTAAACTTATAATTACAACCTATAATATTTTTTAAATTTTTTAGTTGCGCGTTTTCAACATGAGAACAATTTAAGAAAACATCGAATGGTAAACCAGGAAGGAACTTGGATGTGTACCTACTGGAAAATACATAATTTGTTTAAAATTGGTGATATTGATTAAGAATATAAAATATTAATAAAAGAAATAATATGGGAATATTGTGATATACGGTTTGTGGATCTGAAATTAGAATTGGTTAAGAAATTGTGAGCATTGAATATCAACTGTGGGTGTTGTATGGCGATCGTACAAACTATTCCAAATTGTTATGGTATTTTAGATTGGATTATTTTTGCATCATGGACATTCTTAAAAAATTTTATTGATTAAAAATTCGCAGTATTAATTGTTTGCTGAGATAGTTAAATATTTATAAGATGTATTTTGTGTGACAATATTTATAGAACCGTTTACATATTTCATGGGAATCTAATATCTACGTTGTTGGTCGTACTGCAATTTATTAACATTTTGAACACAGTGTGTAAAATGTAAAAATTATGTATAATGCGAACTGAGGAAATACTTGGCTCATTATGAAAATTTTCGGAAATTATAGGTAACCTGGAAACTATGTGGGAATCATGATACTTGTTACATATGCCGAAAATTGCGTAAATTATATGCGTTGATTTGGAATAATTCTTTTACTATTAATGAAAATCTTTTAGCAAGTTCAAAAATCTGAGGATACGGTGAGGTCTATATGGTAGGCAATGCTTAAAATTGAACGAATTGTTTGATTGTGAACATTGAGTGGGAATTGAAAAGTAGGACCAAAATTTTAGTAGCGACTGTTCAAATCCCTACTAAAGTGCGATTATCAGTCAGCAGGTAGCATGAAATCTCTGAACAATAGCGTTGTGCTTGTTGGTCTGTGGTCAGGGCCCCATTTAACTTTCTTGGCAATGGCAGTAAAATCCGGCAATGCAACCATCAATGCGACCGACCATCTATTCCCTGAATATTGTTAAATATCTTAACGCTATAATGAGTGCTGTTGTCCACTAACGATGTAGGTAATCATGTTAAGTTTGCAATATGAATCATTTGTTTTTGAAAGTATGCTTAATTTAGTTATTGTTCTGGGTAAATTCAGTAGTGAAAGTGAAAATAGAAATTTAAGTGCAACACGCCAGCATCTTGCCGTTGAAGCGCAGCAAATAATTTTAAAAATTTATAAAAACTTAAACTCGGGCAATATGAAATCTGTTGCAAAATTGACACAAGTCCCCTGCGGTACAGTGGCAAAAATTGTAATCAAAGTGCGTGTTACACATCGCAAAAAAAGAATGGAAAGCGATCGCATTGTATGGTTACGTGACAAATACCTTAAGATGATTAATTTATACCATAGGTAAAATCGATCAATAATTTGGTTAGATGAAACATGGTATGATACTGATGACGTCGTCAAAAAAGGTTGGACTGATAATTCAACGAAAACCGTAATAGATGTTCCACCTTCTGGAGGAAAGGGCATAAAAATTATCTACGCTGGTAGTGAAAATGGTTTCGTTAACAACTGTTTGAAATTATTAGCAGTTCCAACGTAGATTACCACCAAGATATGAACGCCGAAATGTTTGAAGACTGATTTTGTACATTTTTACTTCCCAACACTTCGGTAAACAGCGTGTTTGTGCTGGATAACGCATCTTATCATTCCAGGCAAATTAAGAAGGTATCCAACCACTGCACAAAAAAACACATATTATACAATTTTTAAATGAAAGTAATGTTTCTATTCCTGACAATGTGAAACCTAAACCAGCTTTGTTAAAACTAATAGAAGAACAGAATTTTAAAAAATCATATTTCGTTGACGAAAATTTCCTTGAAAGCGGCCATAATGTTTTGAGATTACTGCCTCACTTTTGCAAATTTAATCCGATCGAAATGATGTGGAGCACTTTGAAAACAAACGTCAAAAAAGAAATACTTCTCCTAGGTTAAGCGACAATGTTCTGGGTCTTATCAGAGATGCTGCTTGTGAAATTCATAAACATTGGAAAAATTGTGTGGAATACATCGTTAAGGTTGAACAAAAGTATGCTCCAAAATATGAAATCTAACCTTTAATAATTAATTTAGGAGCTGATTCATCTTCTGATACCTCCGAATTTAGGGACATCGAGTCTGAGTAAATTAAGCAAATAAAATAACATGTAGGTTTGCGTTTAATAATATTAGGAAAGCGTGTCAAATGTGCATATTATGAAATTTAAAAATAAACTATTATTTTAAGCATTTCTAATTGTACAACATATTTATTTATCCATTCACAAATTTTCCTGAATAGGTTCTTGATCGTCTACCTGCAACAACCTTACCACTTGGTGGTTATCTTTAAGTCAACATTCGCTACTAAAGGTTTGGTCCAACTTTAAGGGTAATTATATTCTAAGCATTGCTAAAATTATTCTTATGTTACGGCAACTTTCGAAGTATAGAAATGCTTTTAGGAATATTATAATACTTTTTTAGGAATTGCAGAAAAGTGTGTCTAACTTGTGGCAAGGACTATATATAATCCTTGCTTGTTGCCATTTATGAACATTATGGACACTGTATGTGAAATGTAGGTATTCATTTGGAAGAACTGCTAAAATTATTTGCTTATTACAGGAATGTAAAAATGAATTAATACTTGTTTTAAAAATGGAAGATAGCGTGAGATTTATGACGTGGAGAATAGTCAGGAATGGAGGGAACTGGTTGAATTTTCTGGGCGTTATGGACATTCAGTAGGAATTGAAAGATTTATTTGGTAATGTTTATTAAAGGATTGTGAAAATTGAAATTGTTAAAAAATCTTTAGTTAGGTATTAGATGAGATATGTGTATTACTCAAAATTGTGGACGATCTATGTGGAAAATTTAGGAGATATATGTTTAGGAAGCTGTGGTGATTATTTCCTAATTAAAAAAATAATTTGTAAAAGTGTTTGGGGTTCTTTATGACTTACCAAAATTCTTTAAAAACTGAGGTAATTGCTTAAAGATTTTTAGGAATTATAAAGCTGTTACACATTTTAGCAAGTGGATATATTATTTGCTAACAACAGATTTGGTTTTTTTTAATTGTGAAGATTCATTTTAAAACTGTGTTTTTTACAATCTCTTGTAGGTTCTTGTTACGAACTATAAGAATTTTTTGCATTTTCTATTAAAAAAATTAAAATTGCGTATGGGAAATGATTGCGGAGAGATCCGAAGGCAGTTCCACACCCTGCTGCCACTTTAACCCTGTTTGAGGTAGTTAGTGCCGTGGCATACTAATCCTGGGGGACCGACGTTTTTAGGCACTCTCCGAGGCACTGCGCATTTTATATGAGATATGTACATTGCTTTAGAGGTTTAAGAGCTGCTGCATATACATGGTGTGATTTGAAATGAAATTTTTAGAATTCTTTTATAAAATCTCACACCCTGTTTAACAATCATATAAAAAATTACTATTTCGAGATCTATTTTGTGGGTTTTGTGTACGATTTACCAGAATTATTTTGAATTTATGGCAATTATAGACACATCTAGGCCTTAAGTAGTTATAAGATTTGTCTTTTAGTAATTTTAAATAAAAATTGTTAACACTGTATATTCGGCGTTGTTATGTAGACGTTGTCAGATTTGTTAAGAACTTTTGGACATTCTCAGGAATTATAAGAAATGTACATTTATTATTAAAAAATTTAATATTGTGGGATCTACCTTGTGGGCATGCTTTCGAAACTTCCAGAATTGTTTGGAGTATATTGGAATTATGAACAGTGTGTGAAATTTATAGAAAGTATCCGTTTAGAAATTGTAGCCGATTTATTTGAATATTAGTAACATAGTTTAAAGATTATGACAATTTTAATGCTACTACATATATATATATATATATATATATATATATATAT
>JABXWE010009436.1:0-11090 GCA_014611495.1 Limonius californicus | reverse complement strand
TTTGGGTGTTTGTTTTTGTGAAGTAATTACTGATTCGATGACTATCTTATATTATTGTTTGAAAGCAATTTACAAGAATGGATTTTATAAACTTTAAACGTGTTTTTAAGAACTTTACAATAATTTCAGGCTAGTGTTTTCTTATAATAACATATATTTTTGTTTTTAATATAAAAATCACCCCTCCTTGTTGAAACCTCACCAGCCACCACCGACTTATATTAAATAATACATTAATATAGTTGATTAAATTCATTTATTTTTATTCACAAAAGCTTGAGAATACTAATTTTTCAAATTATTATGCTACTTCTATAGAAGTTATTATTATTTTAGTGTGGATATAGGGTACCATGTGCTTTTCTATATAGTGCAATAACATTAATAAACAATATAATTCCTCGGAAAATAAAAGCAAACTATTTACAGCTACAGCTTAACCTAATGTTCATCATAAATATCAATTATAATTAAAGGCATAAATAAAACATGGTCCATCTCATTTCTGTACACTATCAAGATTCATGAACAATATTTAAAGTATTCACATATTTTAGTAATTTTCTAGCACTTCTGCTTTTATGGAAATGCTTTAATTAATGCACCCTGTGTGTACCGACCATACCAATATTATACAACAGAATAAAATGAATTATGTTTTACTAATGCTGGGTATACATTTATTTATTTATTTGTATCACAATATATCCCTCCCAAAAAGATTTTCCACTATTTAGTTAATTATTAAATATAAATAAATGAAGAGCCAGACTTTTTGTGGTGATCTCTCCTATTACTATCTGCTTCTGTAGAAAAATATAAGCTTGACATATTCAAAACAGTTACATCGCACTTACTAAATATCAGTCAAAGTGTAATAATATTTATTATCAGTGGTTCAGTGGCACTGCAACAACGGTACACATTCCACCTACACATGACGCTCTTCTTGAGCAATAAAAAAGATTTTCTGTTTTTGTGAAAACATGCAGTTAACACATTAAAGCTTATAAACTGTATTACTTGAAAACAAGAATCTTTCAACCCCATTTTTGGTTACAAAAATATGAAAACAACTAAATACATATTTTAATTTGAGTTTGAAATTGGAAAATTATACGGAACTCGATTTACATACCGAAGCCCAACTTTAATTTATACATCAGGCAAATTTTCATCCGAGATTCTTTGCAAACCAAAAAAAATCTTGTAATCAACCAACAAAATTTTAACAAAGTGGAAAACAACTACTTCTTCGAGTTTTCCACTTATGCTGGGAATTCCTCATTCTTACATCCTCCGAAAACTCATCCACATCATTCAGGTTCTGATTTGAAAACCATTTCGCAATCTTCTCCTCCTATGCAAGAGCCTACTGTGCCACTGCTCAACACTTTTCATTTAATCTTCAGATCTTGCTATTGAGAGAAACACTTCTTCCAATGTAGTCTCACTGATGTTGTAGTCTTCCACGATCGGATGGCTGTGTTTTAAAGCTTCAATTTCTTCAAATAACTGGCTCCATCTTTTGGTTTTGTCACTTATGTGATAATGTAACAGTCCCTGAATGGGTAAACAATTACTACTAATCTTTTGAGGGCATTTCTCAACTTACCGAATGTTTATCCCGTAATGTACAAACGTCCTTGTATTGTTGCTCAAAATCGTAACGTAACTGTCGGATTTCTTCTGCTTCTTCCATTGCCTCCTGCTCTGCCTGACCCTTCTTTTTATTTGAAGTTTCGCTCGTGGGCATGCTCAGAGGTCGACTCTGACTACCAGTACTTTGGTTATCTTCACTGGTCATGGATTCTACAGCAATGGTTAACAAAGCCGGCTTCAACTTTAACAACACCGTAAAACCCTGACCATATTTTTGTTTGAGTTCTGGTATTGTCCCGTAGCATTCTAGTTGTCCTGCCTTCATTATGGCTAACCTGAAAAGGGCAAATGTTTGAACGAAGCCATTAAAATTTTGGAGTTAGCACTAACTTGTTGCATAAAGCCTCGCATTCCTCCATGCTGTGTGAAGTGAGCAAGATGGATGGTTTAACCTCCTGTCTTTGGATGGCTGTTAGAGTATCCCATAATTTGCGGCGTGAGACTGGGTCCACACCACTTGTGGGTTCGTCCAGCATAACCAATAGGAGATTTCCGATTAAGGCCACAGCCATGCTCAGCTTGCGTTTGTTTCCACCACTGTATTCTCCACATG
This sequence comes from Limonius californicus, assembly GCA_014611495.1. Lineage (NCBI taxonomy): Eukaryota > Metazoa > Arthropoda > Insecta > Coleoptera > Elateridae > Limonius > Limonius californicus. Next base: position 8,875 of record JABXWE010009436.1, on the reverse strand, counting down.
GTTTATCTGCATATTCTGTTAGGCCTATAACAATTAAAATAATTAAAACATAACCATAGAATATGGGCCATTATAGACAATAAAAATATTTTATTTTAATAACAATTACTTTTCTTAAATTAAATTTAATTTAATATTTCCCATTATAATAATTCTTTAAATATTTGATTATGTGTTATAACAACCTACCAGAAAATATAAAGAGGATAAATATAATTAACTTTTTATATCATGATCAAGTTAAGGATTATTGTTGAACAAGTAATGAAACAGAATGGAAAAATCTCTGTATATTTCATACAGAAAAATGAGGAAATTAAGATCAGCCTAGGAAGGGAAGAAATTAAAGAATTTTGTCACCTGGGAAGTGTGGTGGATGTGAACAGTGGCAGCAGACGAGATACACCGAGAAGAATTGGGCAAGCTCAGAAAGTATTTAATATGCTGAGAAAAGGGTGAATATCAAACAATTTTATTAGGAAAACAAAATTGAGACTGTGTTGAATTAAATGATAAGTAAATAATTCGTCAAAGCACTTTAAAATTATAAGCCTTCTGGTTTCTTTTGCCGGATGTAATAATATAGATGAGATAAATAAGCCAAAATATATTTATATAAAGCAGGTACATAAATCAAAATTACATTTATGTCCTTATATCTTAGGACTTCAAAAACGTACTCTTAAAACTTAAAACATCTAGGGCACCAAAATTCACTTAAATAAGTGGGGTATGTGACGTCACTCTGGCTACGTGTGGAACCCACATGTCCGCAACGCTTGCACGTGTTACTTGGGAGTTTTGCAGCTTTGAAAGGCGGGGACAAAGGGCCGCCGATGACACAATTTATAGCCATTATGCCAGACCTTCCGCAAATTTAAAAATTACCAGAAACTGACAGGCAAACGGGACCCATGCCGCCAACAAACAGTTTAGATAAAAAGTTAAAAAAAAAAGTGTGGTATTATATGGTTTACCGAATTGGTTCAAGAAAATGTAGATACCGAAACACAAGTACAATAAACATAACCAAACAAGACATGGATTAAATATAAAGATTAATATGGAACCTTAGGGCTAGCCACCCCACCATCTGTATACAAACGCCAATGGGTGCTCATGCTCCAGTAGAAGCCAAAGGACATCATCATACAGTCATAATAAATACTAGCCAAAAGAGATTTTATTTAATTCTTTAAATACATATAACAGATTTTATACTCGCCCTTTCCCTAATTTTCAAACTCATTTGTTACAGCCGCATATCACATTTTTGGTGATAAAAGATCATTATATAAATGGCCCACTAAATATTTTGAAATAGCAACAAAAAAAACCTATCCTGTCATTTCTAGGAACCGAGAAAAAGAATTAGAAAAATGTGCTTAGAAATTAAAAATATAATTTTAAGTTTTGTCTACCATTTTATAATGATAATTCTTTGTATTATAACAGAAATTTTAGTAATTGTTTCAAATAGCAACAAACAAAAATGTGAAAAATGTTAATCAGTAGCATGGTTACTTTGAAGAAAATGTGGCAGAAAGGGGTATGGCTACTAGTTCCATTGTCCAACGCTCAATGTTATGTAGGAGTATTAAATAACTATTTAAACTGTAAAATGTAATACAGCTACCCTTCTCCAAACACTTATTTAAGTACAGTCAAACCTCTTCAACTCGAAGTGGTAGGGGAAGTTAATATCCAGGTACCTCAGGATCTCATCTGTTATTATTGAAAAAATAATTGCAATCATTTGACGTTTTTAAGGTAATAAGTTTGCAAATAAGTTTATGTGGCGTTGATTTCGTAAAAAGCTGTTAAACAAAAATTGGTCAGTTTAATTTTGTTCATCATTAGTTTGATTTTCATTTGTTTAAAATAATAAAATACACTGTCCAGTATAACTAGAGTTGAACATATGAATCGTCAACGCAATTTAAGTGAACATGAAGCAGCGCAAGCAATAGCTCTGGTTAACGATGGTACGTAGCCAGCGTTATGTGGCTAATTTGTTAGGCGTTAAACAGTCAACAATAAGTCGGACTGTTAAACGTTTTAACGAACTTGGGACTTTCTCTAGAGCAAGAGGATAAGGTCGTAAAAGATCTACAGGTGAAAGAGATGATCGATTTCTTAGACAATTTGCCTTAAGGACGAGACGATCGACCGGTTCCAAGTTAAGCAGAGCTCCAGCAGAAGTTCGAAATGTAGCGATTTCTGGAAGAACAGTCAGGAGAAGGCTTAATGAAGCAAGATTAAAGAGTAGAAGACCAGTAATTGCACCACTGCTCACCAGGGAACATAGAGTTGCTAGATTGCGTTTTGCTAGAGCTCATGCAAACTGGACTATTGACGAGTGGAAACAAGTTTTGTTTTCTGATGAAACACGAGTCAGTCTGAAGTCACCAGATGGATGTGAGCGTGTTTGGAGAAGACCACAAGAGAGGTTTGCTGACTGCAATATCTCTCTAAGAGTTCCATTTGGTGGTGGGTCAGTAATGTTCTGGGGCGCAATTTGTTTTGACGCTTCCACGGAGTTGGTACCTATTCACAGGAGATCAATGAATGCAAATTATTATATCGAGAATATTGTAGAAGAACATGTTATGTCGTTTGCTCCATTTATCGGCGACAACTTCCTGTTTATGCAAGATAACGCTCGACCACACGTTGCTGTAGAAGTAATGGATTACCTTCGTGGAGTGAATATTCAGGTTATGGAGTGGCCACCTAAAAGCCCGGACTTGAATCACATAGAGCATCTGGGGGATGCACTTAAACGGTCAGTTAGACGGCACATACCTGCTCCTACAACTCTTAGGGAACTTGAAGAAGCTGTGGTGGCTGTATGGGAGAATATTCCTCAAGCCACTATCCGCAACTTAATTAGTAGTATGCCTAGACGAATGGAAGCAGTTATAAGAGCAAGGGGAGGCAATACCCGATATTAATGTTATAATTTTACAGTTCAATTTAATTTTAGAAGATCTTTTTATAATTTTTAAATTTTCACTGTGCCTTCAAGTTTAGATGTTACTGCAACATTTTTGTTAAATTAGCGTTGAATCACGTTGAAACTGTTGTTAAAAGTTAGTTAAAGTGTTTTTTGTTACAATTCATGCGTTATAATTTCAATAATCAAGGTTTTTTGTTGAATTTTCTCACTTATTATAAGTGATGCGTTAATTTTGTCCAGGAGTGTATAAAATGTAGTGTACGGGCAGCAGTTTAGTATACCATCTCTGGTTTGTAACGTCATTATTGTTTGAAAATTAAAATATTTTTAATCATCCATTAAGATAACAACATAGGTGGGGTAGTGCAGAAACGCGCTGCCATCGAGGTCACAGCGAAATGTGGCCGATCGGCTGGGGCGTTCGAATCCCGACTGGGGCGACCGCATTCCGCTTAGTTAGTTAGGATGCATATTGCATGAATGGTTAGTCGGTAAGGGACGTCCGCACCCCTCTGAAGTAATGCGAAAGCGAATGAATGAGAAAAACAAAAAAGATAACAACACCATCCTTTAAAAATTTCTGACGTAATGCTCAACACTTTTTATGTATTTCTACCAATTGATATCGTGGCTTTCCTCATAATCATACCTCTTCAGGCCGTTTTTGTTCAAAATACGGCGGATCGTATCCTCTGAAATGTTGCAATGGCGTGCAAGTTTGCGGCAACTTACCCCAATTGGATTGTTGGTTGCTTTCTTTAGTTTTTCAGTGTAAAGTCATGCAAAATGGGGTGTCCCGATTTTTTTTTATTTTTAGGATCAATATTACTTCTGTGTCTTGTAAAAGTGTTGTAGATTGTTTTCCGAGCAACACCTTTGTCAAGGTGTTGGAACAAACCGTGAGTTAGACGACTAACGAAGCACAATAAGCAATTGAAACAATCTGATTATGTGCAGCTACTTCTGATACATACTTTACACCACGAATCAGTCACCAATATTTATAATAAGTCCATTTTAACCGTTTTAAATAGGTATCTTCGATTTTGGGCTTTTGATTTTTGCTGGATAATTCGTTTTTGATTCCGTTATAGGGTCAGGCAGGAAGGTAGGTTATAGGTTAACTGTTTCTTGCTTGACTTCGTTAAAATTGATGTTAATTAATACGTAAACATAATAATGTTAAAAATTACAACAGTTTTTATTTTGTTTATTCGATTTATAATCTTTTTCGATGTATTCAAAACGTCATTATCAGAAGATATAAAATATTCCAAGAAAAATTTACTTAGTATCTTTTTGATCTTAAAGCTATTATTCAGCAATGTTGATGGTCGAAAACAGTAACGGTGTTAATGCATTTTTAAATTAAAATAATATAAGTAATTAATCTTGCAGTTGCAATATAATAAACGAAACATAATTTCAGGAATATGATTAGGGGAAGTGTGGGTAAGATGATGAACGGGGTAACATGACGAACGCATTTTACTAAAAAGCCAGAATTAAATTAACATTTTTTGATACTAGGGTCCTCTAGCGGTTAATAGCGTCATGTTATTTAGCATTTGTTAAATGACAGTTGCGGCATATTTAGCAATAAAATTTCCACAGTTGTATTTAGTGTCTTATAAGAATATGTCGAGGTAAGAAAAATCAGTTTTCTGTTGTATGTTGCATGTTTCCTGTGGCAATGTTTCTTCTTCTTCTTCCTCTTTTCTTAGCCATAGTGCCTGTTTAAAACTGGTTTTGTTGTTGTCGTTCCTATGAGATGGATTGCCAGCTGTCCTTCCATCTCTTCGGTGGTCTTCCTATAGGTCTTCTTCCGTGTAGTTTATTGTTTCTGACTATCTTGGCTAATCGATCTTCTGTCATTTTCGTTACATGCTGGTTCCACTCTCTCTTGCGGCTTCTTATCCAACGTACTATGTCGTTAACTTTGCATTTCTCTCTGATTTCAGTATTTCTTTTTCTATCTTGTATACTGTGTCCTGTTATCGTTCTTAGAGTTTTCATTTCGTTGGTTCGTAGTAACCTCTTTGGTAGGGAGGTTTCAGCTCTTGTTTCGGCACGTAGGTCATCACCGGTCTGGTACATGTTTTGTAAATTCTCGTCTTACAGTCTATACTAAGATGTTTGTTCCTCCAAACAGTTTGTTTCAGATGTCCTGAGATGACCGCTGCTTTATTGGTTTGTTGTCTAACTTCTTCTGTGAGATTTCTAGAGCTCGTAATTGTGAAACCAAGGTAATTAAATTTCATGAATTGTTCGATGATGGTATTGTCTATTGCAAGTTTGCATCGAAGAGGGTCTTTCGATATTGTCATTGATTTTGTCTTGCTCGTGGAAATCTTCATGTTGTATTTTTCTGCCTGAATCTTGAAGGCATGCAGCATTCGTTGTAGGTCCTCTTCGCTCTCCGATATGAGTGTGGCGTCATCTGCATTGCACACAATCTTTATTTTGTTTTGTCCTAGTCTATATCCTGAGCCAGCTTTTTTACTTCGTTTATAATTCCGTCCATTACTTTTGTTAGCATTCCATTTACTTTTAATTGTGTTGAGTTTCCTGTGTTCATATCTTTTATTAACTTTATGTATTCTCTGGGGGTATTCTTCTTTTTTAGGGCGTTGATGACGTCATTTAATTGTATCCTGTCAAAAACCTTCGTTAAGTCTATGTAGCAGAAATATGCCGGTGTATTGTATTCAATAGCTTTTTCTCTGATCTGTCTATTGTTTAACGATATTTCCTGAAACCCTGTTGTTCTTCACTTATGGGTATATTAGAGTTTATTTCATTTGCAATGATGCTGGTTAAGAGTTTTAAGGATGTACTTAAAAGAGCGATTCCTCGATAGTTTGCGGGATCTGTCTCGTCCCCTTTCTTGAAAAGGGGTATGGTTGTACTTTTCCTCCATTCTTCAGGAATTTTCCCTTCTTTTAATATTTTATTGAATACTTTTGCATATTCTTGAGCAATCTCTACTCCAGCATATTTGATTTGTTCGTTGCAAATTTTGTCTTCGTTCGGAGTTTTTCTGTTTTTTAGTTTCTGTATGGCATTTTTTACTTGTTCCTATGTAAAATTCTCTGGTGGTTCTTGTGTATATTTTTCTTCTGCTTCTTGTTGTTCTATTCTCTGTTCCTCTGGTACAGTTCCTCCCCTGTACAATTTGTCAAAATAGTTTACCCATACTTTTTTTATTATTTTAACATGATTTAACATAACCTAAGAAAGCATTTTGAATGAGGCCTGGGGTAAGATATTCGTCATCTTACTCCCAATGATGTTTCTCACCTTAATATATTTTTTTTTATTTAGGAAATGATGCCGAGAACATACTATAGAAAAACAAATCGTGGACATTGGTCCCAAGACTCGTTGTTAGGGGCCATGTATGAAGTTCAAGAGAAAACCATGAGTTGCAGTGGGGCTACCTCAAAATATGAAATACCAGAAACTACACTTCGACGTTATGTCACCAAACTAAGGAAAATAAAGATTTACCACAACACTCTGGTAGATATCGAATTATATTTAGTAAAACATATAAATATTTGTAGTTTAGATGAATGTCAGTAAATAACTCAACTTTTATAAAATTCTATAGGTATTCATTCAAGCATATATTTTTTAAAACAAAATAAAAATACATCTTGTTACCAACTCTTCTGATTATTTCTATTAGCTTTTTAAGAATTTCTAAATATTTTCAAAACTGAAAACGCAAGTCATATAACACCGCACATACGTTTAAAGGTCATTGAACGACAAGCTGGAAAAAGTAATAATAAGAGGGTGTTTCATTAAAAAAATGAGATATTAGGAGTTGAATGTTATTGAATGCGGTTGTAAATTAGGAACATCCTGTATAAGATATTTAAATTCTAAACATTATGAGACCTATCTCAAAATGCATTCGTGTGAATTGCAAAATAAGTAATTAAAAAAAATTAGATACCGTTCTTTAGATGCTAACAATTAAAAAGTCAAAATTTAAGAAAATGTTAATTATTACCTATACCATTAGCGATAGATACCTAAAACCCTATACCATTGTAAAGATAAAAGAATAAGAATTTAAAAATATAAATAATACAGGATGTTCTATTTAAAATAAGAAGTTGTCCATTGTTCCACTAAAACAAAACACGCTGTATATTCAGCAACAATTTTATGTTATGCAAAGTAATCAAACACACAATTTTTGTATTTGAAGTTTTCTCCAAGCTGCTATAATGACGACACTGAGAAACAAAAACGCACTATTAGATCTCCCTCTACAAACAATAATGTGTTTTGATGACAGTATCCTCCAAATTCAGACTTAACTCTTTTTTTTAATGCATTGTGGAGTTGCCTTTGCCAACTCCATGATTCCCATCCCACCCAGCTTATCCCGCCTCAGCACGTTTCCTGCTATTCACAGGTCTGACATGCCCCACCCTTGAAATACCCCATGCCCCAGACAACCCAAATACCCAGGAAAAGTACAGTGCTCAGGATTTGAACCTGAGCGACTTTGGTAGAATAACTCCGAAGCCAAGCGCTGAGGCCATTACTCTACCGCGGTCCTCATCACTCCTTAAAAGGGAGATAATTTCAAGCTTGCCCTTATAAAACATATTAAAAATATCGTGCTCATTAAGAAAATGATTTTCACAGTAAGGTAAAAAGGGGATTTCGTTTAAAAAAAAACCACTCTTCAAAAAATACACAGCAGTCCTCAAAAAGAGATGATCGTTTCAAAATATAAACTGACGTTTTCAGAAAAATGGTTCAATAGGGATGTATGTCGTACTTTAGAAATTCAGCATGTAAGTACCGGTAGACCGCAAAAAAGGTGGCTTGATGATATCAAGAAAGTGGAACGAAGAAGGTGTTTCTGAGTTGTGTAAGACAGAAGAACATGGAGGGCTATGGAAGAGGCCTACGTCCTGCAGTGGACAAATAATCGCTGAGAACAAGAAGAAGAAGTAGAAGTTTGAATCTATCAGTGATTTTGTCTATGCAAATTCTCTATTATCTTATACCAAAAAAAGTGTTGACGTTGTTGTTTTGGTACTGCTGTTTTTGTTTCGTTATAGTAGGAGCGCAATAGTATTTAGTACAAATGTTGCTGTCTTACCTACGGTAGTTAATAAAGTTAACGAGTACAAGAGAGCTCCTCCAAAAGTCCAATTGGGAGCGGTTGGACTGGAAACACCATCAGCTCTTGACGACTCCATTACGGCTCTTTCGAATCTCTTCAGTTGCTCCGTCACTAATCTGGTCCAATTTTTTTCATACAAAACGTTGAGGCGTTCTGTAAGAGAAAATAAAAATGTTAATAATTCGTTTTGCCAATTAAGCGAAGATTCATTTATATTTAGCGCCAAAAAACACGCAGCCCTCGACGTAACTCCTTTGGGTTTGTTTCTAAAAAGACGGAGCACTTGTAAATCGTCTTTTGGAGTTGAAATCACAAACTGAACGAAGCTTTTAAACAATTCGAGCAAAGTTGGGAATATTTTTTTGAAAGCGCTTCGAAATTGCTTTTGGGAAGATGTAGACATACAGACATTTGAACATATTCTTTAAAAGGTTAACATGAAGCAATTAATTGTATGTTGTTCGTTTCCAAAATATCAACCTATACCGAGTGTACAAGATAAGAGGATGTAATGGGGATTTCGGCTACTTTAAGAGATACGAAGTCTGTTAAATTGGAGAAAAGTTGCGCAAGTGTATGGTCCTCACGAAAATATATTGATTTTCAAAATATCTGCAAGCACTTTTGAGGTATCCTGAAAAAATTAATAATCGAAAATCTCTAATAAGTTTGCTATTATTAAAGTTATGCAATTGAGCTCGGTATTCTTACATAAGTGGACACGAGAAATTGAATTCCGGTAGTTAGACTTAGACAAATTT